>JAHPZR010003750.1:0-7500 GCA_019787425.1 Platygyra sinensis | reverse complement strand
TTAGATCTCCACCTTTGCGCGCCAGCCAAGATCAACCAAATCGTGCTCTATGATTGGCTACCCGAGCAGGCAAGATGGCGCTAACTTTTCCCCACTCGGCACTATCCGCTGTCGTGCTTGGCCAATCTCCATTCATCTTGATCTCTTGCCGCGTCAATTTCAGATAAGACTACGAGTACGAGATTGTGTACGAGTGCGAGTTTCGAATTTTAAACCAGTGACGTTTCTCGAGTCCTTGTTCTACATGTTGGTGTTTAGGTAGAGAGGGAAGCTCATGGGATGAGATGGGTCTGTGTTGTGATAATGTGGAGCCTGCAAACTAGAATTGAAAAGTTGTTCTCGTACTCGATCTCGAACTCGTACTCAAATCTGAAGTCCACTACTAACTTATCTGTTACGCCCATGGACCAGTGACGGGCACACCAAAGAAAAAATGCAAAAAGCCATATGCATATATGGTAAGCAACTTATTAACTTCGAGCGTTCGGTCTTGCCGGAAAAACTCAAAGCCCTTGCCTTCAGTGCTGTATTGACTGAGCTATCGTTCGGTAAATACAGCAAGAACTAGGTTTGGGATTTCTCTGTAAAGACCTCAATCTTGGTTAATAAGTAGATTGAGACAAGTTATTTATTTAAAATACTAACTTATTTCCAAGTTGACCTGAGGAACTTAACAGCAATATACACAGCCAAAAGCGAAATACTTGGGATTGCAATCGGAATAATGATGACTGCCCAATCGTCCAGTAAACATTTGTAATAATCCTTCGGAAGTCTACTGAATTCCTGAAGTTTCTTTTCCACATACTGCAACTTTAACAAGTCAAAGCGATGTCCAAGCGCTATTGCTGAAGCCCAGTTACAAGTTCCGTAATCTTCAAGTTTTCTTAATTCAAAACCAGTAATCGAAACCGGTTTTATTCCGTTCTCGCGTGCCAGGATTCCCAGATATGCATCTTCGGCTGGAAAAGCCGTCCACTTTCGCACACTTTCAAATACTTCAGGAAGAATTTTTGCAGAGATAACGTAAAACGGACCCGAGCAATATGGAGGAAAGACATCTTCGGCCAAACAGTCCTTCAAAACTTGGTTCTTCCACGTCACTGACCGGTTTACTCTAGCTCCGTCAGGTATCACGTGACCTCCGTACAAATTATCAGAACCATAATTTTCCAGCCATGATATTAGGTAAGGAATACGAACATAGACGTCGTCATCGGCTTTCAGGATAAAACGAGGGTTTATATAAACAATACTCCATAACATTCCCGAAAAAACTTTAATTACTAAATTGTCGTAATTATCTGTCATGTCTAGTACAAGGATATCATTAAAGACCGCGGCCTCTTCTTGGATCTCGGTGGTCTGGGTCCTACCCAAGAGAAAGACTCGTTTCCAGTCCTTCGAAGCGGGGTGGTTAGCTTCGTTACCCCACGTGTCCCGGACCCGGTTTCTTTGCGTCACATACGACGCCTTAACTCCGGAGGTGATTAAAACTAGAAGAAAAAGTTCTGTGTTCCTGTCATGAAAATGCGGCTGAGTGATATGAGAAACGAACGAAAACGTCAGTTGAGAGCACTGGGTACGAATATCCTTGAACGAAGAGTACCTGGTTGAATTTTGCAAGAAGTCCGCTGAGTTGTCCATTTGCAACGACGAAGTTAAATTTGATTCTTGTCCTGAATACAATTTTCTGTTTAGATCTCTCATTAATGTCTTGTCTTTATAACCTGAATATTGATGGAGATATAGGTAAAAAGTTACCCACACTATAACTTGAGTACAGACTAATATTGCAAACAGGCACAATCTGGAACTTTTCATATTATGGTGTAGCTGGATCCCAACTGTACAGTTGTGTGAAGCCTCTAAAACTCAGGTGGTAGACATCAGGGGGTGCATCTAAAAATTCAAAGAAAAACAATTAGAGAGTGAAAAAAATACTGTAGTTGGCAGGGTAAGTTCTGGCACACAAACCTGGCAACACAGTTACTTGTACTTTCCAAGACTTAGATTTTGATGTGTCATCATAACCACATTTTATCAGTTGATGCTCCAATCATGGTTTCAAAAACCCCTCAATAATCAATGAACAGGTTTTTTTCATTGCATGACACAATAAGTTACCATAGTAACAGCATGAGCTACATAAAACACCCTTCAGTACTTACATTTTATAAAGAATTGGTGACCCCAAGATGGATAGGAGGGAAATTTGGGTAAAGTTTATTTAAAAAATACTTTCCTTGGAGTTTAGAGCCACCACAAAATTTTCACAAAGTTTAAGGTGGCTCTGAACCCACTTAACAGAATTGCTTAGATGGATAAAAACACCAATGTACCTGTTATAAAAGAAAAACTCTATATGTGAATCAAATTATCTCCTTGCCGATAGAAACTGAACATCCCTCGGCACCTTAAGGAAATGGAAATTTCACATGGGAAACAGCCCAGCCACCCTGCACCCCCAGAGCACCAAATAAAACTATTTTGGCTCTCGGCTGGTGTCAGCATAAGATTTCAAACTCATTACTTAAGATAACAAGTGTAGCCAAGTCTCTTTAAATCTCTGTCTTAGATTATTCAGCCACTCATCCCTTCCCTGTGGGAATTTAGGAAAGGACAGGCGTACACATTGACACTTTTGACAAGAAACCAAAAGAGGTACCAAGATACTATTTTCTTATGTTCTGTGTCTTATTATAGGTTCTTGTTCTTCCCATGTAAATCCTAGCTATATAAACAAGTCTCCATTTGGCGCGAAAATATGCTAGGATATTTGTCCGCAGACATTATCTGTTCCGAGAAGCAAACAGCTTTGAGGAACAGATAATGTCCTCGAGGAACAGATTATGTCCTCACCTCTCCTCCCAGCTAAGAAAATAGAAAGAAATGCCTAGCCTAAATAACAAAGCTACAGTTAGGCTCAATTTTTCACAATCTCTTGAGGCTGTCCAGTCCCCTCTCCTAGGAGGATGTGGGTTAGTGTGGTGGAGAGAGAGGGGGGGGGGGGGGGGAGGGGGGAGTGAAAAGGGTTCCCGAGGGCAGCTGGTAGGTGTAGAGCTTTTCAAAGTTTTTATCTCTTACAGCGTTTTAGGTGAATAGCGTCCTTCAGTAGCGCATTTTGAATTTCAGAATTGTAGCTACGGTTGGGTTTGTTGTGAAATTTAGCCATTTGAGAAGTAAGAGCATTGGAAAAAGTGTTTTTGAATTTTAGAATGACGGCGCTGGTGCGTGACCAAAAGCTAAAATCGCGTTTGTCGAAAAAAATATATGTTTTTTATTCACTTATCTCTTGAATTGTAGCCATTTTACAAGTTACAGTATTGGTAAAAGTGCTTCTGTGGATGTCTGTTTGATCAGAATAGATAATCAGTCGCCTAGATAACCATAGTAAGTTCCAGATGTTTTTGATAACACTTTAATACGCCCGCCATATTGGTGTACACGTCACGAACCCTTCGGGCTGTGTAATTTGTGGCACAATATTCGACGAATTTGGGCTAACGTACACTGGAGAACACTGGAGTACACTGGAGCTGTACTGGAGAAGTGTCTTCTCTTTTTATCTTCAATCATATCGCAATTCTTTGACTTAATTCACTGTTTGGTTTCCGATACAATTTATCGATCAATATGACGCTATCCTGCACCGCGTGACATAATCAGCTTACTAATGTTGCTACTAACCATACTGACGAAACAACGAAACGAAACGGCCGAAACGAAACCACCGAAACAAGCGAATCGAAAGCACCGAAACAAAACGGCCGAAACGAAACGACCGAAACAAGCGAAACGACCGAAACGAGAAAAAAGTATAAGTAAATAAATGAAAAAGTTAAAAAAAAATACGGCCTTGTTCTCTGTCACGTTACTTTCGCAGCCTCATCTCGCACCTAAATCCACGTGCGTGATATCGTGACATCACAAATTCGCCGCGGGCCTGTAAAGATGAATGAGCACAAGTACGACGAGCACGAAAACATCGAGAAAAAGGTGGATATTTTTCACACTTCGAATGGTAGCTAAACGCCTCTCCAGCAAGACAACTTGATTTAGAAGAATTTAATTTTTTGAAATGCACCACATTATTAATTCCTGTACCAATATGAGCAAGATTTATGGCAATAAAAATGCAAACAGTTTGCACTACTTGAAGTTTTCCATCACACTACGAAGACGAAATTCAATGAGAAACGTGCTGACATGTTTGACAGATTTATAGAGCCATAAATAGTTTGAATGCAGATAGTGCGACACGATTTATAGATTTCACAAAAATCGTCCCTACAAATTTCGTTCCAGTCAGTTCTTAACCCCTTTTACCACTAATGGCCACTTATAGATTTTACTCTGTCTAACGCCAGACGATTTGACTCGTCAAAGGGAGACCCTTGGTGGTGAAAGGCTTAAAAACCTATCTCCCTTAACCCTTTCACCACCAATGGCCACTTATAGATTTTCCTCTGTCTAACGCCAGACGATTTTACTCGTCAAAGGGATACCCTTGGTGGTGAAAGGGTTAATTTATCCGCTAGTGTGGATAGCCCCTTTTCTCAAGGAAAACCAACAACTGTCTGATGCAGACGATGCACGATGCATAGGAAAACACTCGAAAACACTCTACACCACCCAAAACACCGAGCGCAGGATTTACGGAAACACAATCGCATTGAAATTACTTTGAGAGCTGGTGGAGTCACGAACGCCTGAGATAAAAGCTTGCCAAGTCGCCTTCGTTTTTCTCCAGGCGGATCAACTGAAAGTCTCGACTCGCACGAGGAATGCTGCAGAGTCTTTCTCGGATCGGAAAGATCATTCGCCACCACCTAAGAATCCACGATACGACCAGGAAACCTTTTTTAGAATATTAGATTTCTTGATTTAGCTAGAATACCATTCAAAATATGAAAAACATCCACCTTTTTCTCGATGTTTTCGTGCTCGTCGTGCTTGTGCTCATTCATCTTTACAGGCCCGGCTATAATTTGTGATGTCACGATGTCACACACGTATTGTAGGTGCGAGATCAGGCTGCGATAGTAACGTGACAGAGATCAAGGTCCTATGTTTTTTTATTTTTTTAATTTATTCACTTATAATATTTGCTCGTTTCGCTTGTTTCGGTCGTTTCGTTTCGGCCGTTTCGTTTCGGTCGTTCGGTGGTTTCGTTTCGGTCGTTTCGGTCGTTTCGGTGGTTTCGTTTCGGCCGTTTCGTTTCGTTGTTTCGGTTTTTAGTACATGCCCCTAGTGGCCTATTGTAGTTTTAATCTGTTTGAAGTTTTACTCATCTAGCCCGCAGTCTCCAAATACTAACTGGCGTCTGAGATTTCTAACCAGCTTCGCCGAGAAAGCGGCAGAAAACGAGCCTACTTTGAATGCAGAGCCATAGGAAACAACTGAATTAAGCTACAATTCGAGGAAGATCGATCAATCGAAAATAATCGAACATGAGCAACAAACATACAACTGCACGTTAATCATGCAGTGAGCGACATATTAAAGACTTTACCTTTCATAAATATAGCAAAACCTCTGTTTCCTTATTCATCATGTTTGCTTCCAACGCAGACATTCTTTGTGCTCGTCACGTTAAAATTCCTTCCCCACGAAGATCGGGGGAACAAGATTCCGCCTAAGGTTTATTGCGTTACTAATTAGCACGTCGTCGCGTAACAGAAGATCACGCATGCCCCCAACCTTATTCCCAGGCTCTCCTTCCTCTGCCTCGGAGAGAGCTTGGGAATGAGGTTGTTATTTCCTTTCAAATCAATGTAAATGCCGCCTTTTCTAAACTAAGGAGCCAAAATAACTGATTTTCAACATCATAAAAGTACTAGTTTTCTATTTCGCAAGGTATATTCAACTTGACTGACGTTTCGTATTTTACAACACACTTCCCGGGCAACCTCGTTCCCAGGACCTTTTCCCAGGGAAAAGACCCTGGGAACGAGGTTGACTTCCCGGGCTGAAGAGATGGTCACAAAATAGGATAAAATTTAAAAAAGACGAAAACCAAAGCGAGGTATTGGTAACTACCTATAATAAACAAAAGAAACTACATCCGGCGTGAATAAATAAAGAAAGAGCTTTCCATTGCCGACGATTTCATTTAGGGGAGGTTTTAAGTCCCGTATTAACAATGTTTCCTTGATTTTACACTGTAAAATCTTGTCTCTTTAACTTTTCTTTCCAACTGTTCTCAAGTTGATCTCCACGAACCAATCCACAATCAAGGATTCCTTCACTTCTGTAGACTGGGCGAAGTTACATAAACATAACAATGAAATTATGTGCTCTTTTGACGTGACTTCCTCGTTTACCAATATGTGCCATTAGACATACCAAATTATGCTCTCTTTCTGACCCTCCTACACAATAATACACTGTATATAGCGCTATTGGGCTCTCGCGCTTTGAGAACGAGGAATATACATTTTAAAGTGCATACGGCATATTTTTTTTATTATTTGCTCGATAGAATTTCCACAATGTACTGATAAGAATAGTAAAACAAATTTTTCGATAGCGATTTTCCTTGCCAGTGTATTTATGTATCAAAAGCGTCAAATTTCACTTCCGGTGGGGTACAAAACCGCGAGTCAAAAAACAGCGCACTGAGAATGATTGTGACGTCATTTCAGGACTCGAAGCTTTGCTAAAAACAGATTTCCCCGACATTTCCTTATTTTCTAATAAACAGTGCACTTTTGTACCATTTTTTAGCAAATTTATTAGCTCACAATCAGAAAATGACTGAGAAATCTGTTTTCCACAAAGCTTCAAGTCCTGAAATGACGCCACAATCATTCCCAGTCTCCTGTTTTTGGTCTCGCGGTTTTGTACCCCACCGGAAGTGAAATTTGACGCTTTTGGTACATCAAAACCCCGGGAAGGAAAATCGATATCGAAATATTTGTTTTGCTATTCTTATCAGTACATTGTGGAGATTATATCGAGCAAATAAAAAAAGTCTGTCATATACACTTTAATACTTGAGACACCTTCTTTATATTAAGCAATTAACTAATCTCCAACATGATCGGAGCTTAAAAACAATATACGAAATCATAAGTGAAATAGCTAGCATTATAATAATGATAATAATGACCGCCCAGTCGTCCAGTAAACATTTGTAATAATCACTGGCGAGTCTGCTGGTTTCTCGTAGTTTCTTTTCCACATAACGTAACTGTCGCATAAAGCGATTTCCAGATTCAAACAATAAGAAGAGAACTGTATTTATTCACCATCCACCAAAGGTTTCAACAATATGGCGACTAGTTAACCAAAAAAAACAAGAAAAGAACGAACGAGGTCACGTTTACGTCATTAACACGTGATCAAAATTACAGATACGTAATGCGTCAAGTACAAAAACTGAACTAAATCAATGTCTTTATAGTCACGACAGTAACTGTAACAAGTCAAAGCCATGTCCAAGCGCTATTGCTGGTTTTCACATGACGTCACTAACTTTCAAATTTCAGAAATATT
>JAHPZR010003749.1:20000-22500 GCA_019787425.1 Platygyra sinensis | reverse complement strand
TTTCACAAAACAAAATCAATATGTAGCCTCGCTGGAACTGGACCTTAAAAAGGGAGAAACAGCTGCTAAACAACAAAGAAGCGACATCCAAGAGAGCCTGGACCAGCCTGAACAATACTCCCGTAAAAACTCTATTGAAATTCACGGCATTCCAGAGGACATAGCCCTATGATTTCAACAGACGAAGTCATCTGTAAGGTCGAGGCAGGAGTCAGTGCCCAGATTGGACAAGATAATATCGAGATCTCTCGTTGTTTACATAGAAAGAAAGGAGCAAAACCGATTATTGCCAAGTTTGCAAATCACAAATTAAGACAAGGCAATGTTATATAAAGCAAGTTAAGAGTACAACTCAGGAATGTAACTATGTCTGCCGTCTTCCCCAGCTACTCGGCAACCGGTCCAGCCGGACAGTGAATTTTTGGCAACGAGAATTTAACGAGATACCGAAACGAAATGATGAAACTCGCCACTGAGAAAGGTAAGGAAGGGACAATCCTAAGTACTTGGTCACTGGATGGAAAGATCTTTATAAAAACCTTCCTCAGCGGACGTCCAAGGCAGATGTTTTCGATTGAGGATATTAAGTAGCTCTGATGGTTTTTTTTTTTGGGTTATTTTGTTTTTCTACAAACGTGTTATTGTCTGACTTCTTGATTATCCTTGGAGAAACGTAAGTTGGTAGCATAATTGTTTAGGTTCTGCAGCAGAGTAACGGGGCAGGAGATGCCTATATGAGTAGTTTTATGTGTACTTTCTTTATGCTGATCCTGTTATCTAACAGAATGTTTGGTATTCGTGTGTTTTTCTTTTCTTGCATTACCTTGTTGCGAGATCTTTTAGTATTGCTACATGAAAATTCAAATTCGCTGTTTGTTGGTGTGAACAAAGACAAAGCTGCAAACCCTAGCACAAGCGCGTTTGTCGTTGTTTAATATATAGTACTAGAGGGGTTTGTTTTTTTTATAGTATAATGGTCTATAATGAGTATTGTTTTTCTAGCATGCATACTCTTCCAGCAGGAGCAAAACAAAATCGATTTGCAAGGAAGACTTCCAAGATAGCAACTCTAAAATGCGACATACCTATATATTTTACCAAAAAAGCAGTCGCTTTACATCTAATTCAGTGACGAACTAAAGATATGACTACTCCGTTTACAGTCTCTTTTTGTTCTTTGAATGTCAGAGGGATAAGTCAAACACTTAAACGAAGACAGGTTTTAAGATGGCTGCACAACAATAACTTCGATGTAACAATCTTGCAAGAAACTTACTCAACCGAAAACATAGAAAACATATGGAAATCTGAATGGGGTGGCAAAATTTATCTCTGCCATGGTTCAAGTCATTCGAAAGGTGTAATGATTTTTTTCAATCCCAAACTTGCTCCTCAAGTCGACAGATATTTACTCCTTCAAGCAATTATTTCTGATACCACCTTCCAATTGTGCAACAACTACAGCCCCAACAATAACTCCGATCAAAAACTCTTTTTCTCGAGTATTCTAAACGTTCTCAGGAAACGTTCAGAGATTAACATTATAATCGGCGGGGATTTCAATCGCGCTCTAACGCAATGTGACAAACTTGACGGAGCTGCAGTGGAAATTGAAAAACAATGTAATTAGTGAGATTAACAAATTGTGCGACTTATTAAAACTTAAAGATGTCTGGAGATTAGCGCCCTAACAAATCACAATTCACATGGCGCGACAAGGCCTTTAAACTACAATGTAGATTGGATTACTGGTTGGTTTATAAAGAATTGTCATGCATCGTGACTAATACCGAAATTAAAAGTTCCACATTATACCATTCTGCTATAACCCTATGACTTCAGTCCAAGGTTACGCTCAAAGAGGACCCGGATTTTGAAAGTTTAATAATTCTTTCCTAGATGATCTTGTCTTTATTGAACAACTTGATAATGCGATACCTGCGTATAAAAACAAATACAACTATCTTACCAACATAGGTCTTTACTGGGACATGTTAAAAATGGAAATGAGAGGTTTCTGCGAGCAGTACTCAATCAAAGTGGCTCTGAGTCACTCAACTTGGAAAATGGATCGTTTCTAAACAGTGACAGTTTTGATGCCACCGACTTGAGGTTTTAATCAATCAATCAATCAATCAATCAATCAATCAACCAACCAACCAACCAAGCAACTAACCAATCAATCTTTACTCCTCTTAAGATAAAAAGACATATCTTAAGTTACATCAATAGTTGGAAACCTGATCCGAATCCGAATAATAATCCGAAGGTTAAGTTAAAGTTAAAGCGCACTGGCGTTGTTAAGAAATAGTGCAAACCGCAACGGTAAGAGAGTACACAAGGAGATGTAGCACTGTTGAAAACATTCATCGGTCCGTAAGACCAAGTTATCTTCGTCCGAGAGACCGAGACAATTTATACTGAGGGAAAGTGCTGCTTATCCGATAACCAAAGCAAGTAATAGTTCTCATTTTAATTATCCTCTAACTTTTTGTTCCCA
>JAHPZR010003749.1:0-10000 GCA_019787425.1 Platygyra sinensis | reverse complement strand
GCACGTGACAGTAACGTAACTTAGCGTTGGTCCGGAGAGGAGAGGGGTGAGTGAGGGGCCGCATTGCACAAGTGGTTTCTCGTACTTCAACAGGCGTTTTTGCAAAAAACAATCGCATGGTACAAAATCTGCCTCCTGGAGGGCAAGCTTATTATTATTCCCGCACTAGGACATTATAACAAAGGGCAGCACTGGTTGAGGTCTCTTTGTTTTAACGTCCCAGTGCGGGAATAATAATGAGCTTGCCCTCCAGCATGGCGGTTTTTGTACCATGTGATCGTTTGTTGAAAAACGCCTATTTTAAACGTTCATGGCACAAATTTTCACTGCGTTGGTTGGACTCAATGATTTAAGGTTATTCCATTGAAATACAACCTGCACTGTGAAACTTTGCCTTTAGAAGGTTTTCACGTGACGTCATCATTTTCTAAAATCCAAACCTAAAGAACTACCAAAGTTTTTATCCTCATCAGGCATCAAAGGCGGTATATTTTTAGATGCTTGCAATTTTACAGCTCAATAGCGTGCGTTGTTTGCAAACCAGAGCATTTTGACGTTCAGGGTCATGGCTGTGCGTGACATAAGTATACGATCGAATTTGTTAAAAATATATATACTTATCTCAAAATTTTGAGCCTTTTTAGAAGTTACGACATAAGGAAAAGTGCTTACGTAAATGCTAGTTTTTTCATTGCTGATAATCGGTCGCTTACTGGATAGCCAAAGTAAGTTCCAGATGTTGACACTATTTTACGGAGGTACACCAACAGGGCGTTTTCATACTAGGCTCTGTAAAATTCTGCGGAAGATTTTAATCAATATCTGAAGTTTGGGGAGATTCACAGGCCTAAAGCTTGAAGAAATGTCTTATTTAGCTGTCTTCTACAACATCAAAATTTCTTAGGTTTTTCCACTGGATTGTTTTCGATTTATTCTCTCTACTGTGTGAAAGTTAAAATGATCTATTGTTTGTTTATATTACAAGAACTCAAATTCTGAGATAAAAATGAGGGGTCCCCATGTTCGGTTAGGAGCAACATTACCTTGTTTGTACCAAATAAATGTTTACAATATCTCCATGATTGTAGTCACGATTGCTTGCTAAATTCTCGTTTCTATGGTTTATAGGCTGATAAATCACGCGGGATGTTGATAGAACACGAGAAGAATTTGTAAATCAGGAGCCGCAGGCGAGTGATTTACGAATTCTTCGAGTGTTCTACCAACATCCCAAGTGGTTTATTAGCCTATAAACCATAGAAACTTGTGGTGTATTGCTTTTATATAATAATTCAGAAGACGCGCGATTTTTCCGTGGGTTTACCGGCACAATAAACCATAGCTGATTGACCAATCAGAGCGCGCGTATTGATTTGGTTATTATATAAATAGCAATAAAACGTCAATCTGCAAATCACTTCGATTACAGTATATACATGTGTAAAGTTAAAGGACCCTAGTCAGCCTCCGCCATTTTCGATGACATCGAAATTATTGATATAGCATGATGAAACGAATAGGCCCTTTGCAACAAACAATCACATGGTACAAAAATCCGCCATACTGGTGGGCAGCTCATTATTATTCCCGCAGTGGGACATTAAAACAAAGGCCAGTCACGCTTGACTGGTTGAGGTCTCTTTGTTTTAAAGTCCCAGTGCGGGAATAATAATGAGCTTGCCCACCAGTATGGCGGATTTTGTACCATGTGATCGTTTGTTGCAAAAGGCCTATTCTTATTGTTTTACTGTAAGCTGTGTTCCTGAAGGTATGTTTAATTATCTTGAGTAGTTTCACAGTGATTTTTCTTCGTTTCGACAGGCTCCGAATAAAACATAATAACCAAATTCTAGCATGTAAACAAAAACAAAGGTGTGGCTGACCAGGGCCCTTTAAGTATACATAGCAAATGACTAGTGAAATGCTAAAATTTGTTTGCAAATATAATTTTTCAATAGCTCTTACAAAAATTAATCTAAAAAAGTCCACATGGTCCCCTAAATAGTCATGAATACATACATGTGTCTTGTAAGCCAGGGTTCTACTTCACAGGTTTTCTCTTTTTTTTCTTCAAGTTAGTATGCCAGAGATTTTACATGAAGCACTACCAATTTTACTTTATCAAATGAATAAAATACAATATGCAGAAAAGGTTAGCTAAGTTCATGGGTAAATCCATATTGGGAAACATCAAATCAAGCTTGAAGTACTAAGGAAAATAACATAATAAATCAATCAGTAAATCCTACATTGTAGTTTGATTTAACAGCTTAATTCTCCATCATTTCCATTACTGTGTCTTTTGAAATCAAGGTTACATTAACTTCCATCAGTCAAACAGATCTTAAATCAAACTGTTGTGTGACAAATGTTCATACCTGAATGTGAATTCAATTCAATGTGAATTCAATGTTCAATGTCTTTGAGGTAGCCTCTGGTTACAACCAGAGGCAATTCCATACATCTTAAGAAAACTTTACAACTGAACTTTATCCTGGAAACTTAAGCTTACTTTGCTTGCACGTACAAGATACACAGGAAGACAACAATGGCTTACCTGCAATTCTGTTGTTGTTGATTAGTACCTCCGTATGTATCGATGTTTCCACCGGATGTACAGTACCGCTCAAATGTAAGTTACCACTTCTCGTCTCGTTTCTCGCGAGACGCGTCTCGTTTCTCTCGAGACGCGTCTCGTTTCGCTCGAGAATCACTTAAGCATTTAGTCTGGAATATATTACTCGCAAGAAGCCAGCGCGCATATCAAAGACGGTGCTACTATACTCACTTTTAAGCATCAACAAAAAGTGCGACGGAATGTACACTGTAAGATACGCTGTGTATTGATTGATTGCTCTATTCATGTCGAACAAATATATTGAACGTTCGTATACAAAAGTAGGTTTTCGGCAACGGGATATTTTCAAACAAGTTACGAACGACAAAAATGTAACAGAAACAGCGAAAAGTTAGACACATTTCTGTGAGCTACAAATGCAAAGATCTAACGTCCGTGATAATTTCGCCGAACGCTGGCGCTGAACGGAACGGCAAGCGAACGGGTGACGAACGGCTAGGCAAGCCATCCGAAACGGGTAACGTGAACGGATGAACGGCTAATTAAAATTTTCGAACGGATGAGGTCAAACGGATGAATGGCAAACGAAAATTTTCGAACGGATGAGGTCAAACGGATGAACGGCTTATTGAAATTTTCGAATGGACGAGGTTGAACGGATGAACGGCTAATGAATTTTTTCGAATGGATGAGGTCGAACGGATGAACGGCAAATGAATTTTTTCGAACAGATAAGGTTGAAGGGATGAACGGCTAATGACCTTTCACGCAAAAACGCGCTTTATTGGCTTTCCGTTTTCGAACGAAATTCCGTTTAGAAAATGTTTGAAAACCGTTTGAAAGAAAAAAAAAAAGTCATCTGCTAGCTGAGCTAAACATACGGTAATCAAGAAAGCTTGAAAGTCGCCTACAGAAGCGAACTTCTTACATTCTTTGCTGTGTACAATGCGGGCAGAAAAAGCCATTTCAAACAAGCTCATTTCATGCCGCTACCACACCGCGGGTCTGGGACTCCGGGACACATGACACATAATAATTTGTAAACAGTGAAATTTCTCCATGTCACCGAAAAAGAAAACAAAGCAAACCCAGTTTCTAATTCAGAAACAAGCGATGAAAGAAACGAGACTCGTCTCGAGAGAAACGAGACGCGTCTCGAGAGAAGCGAGACGCGTCTCTCGAGAAGGTGGTAACTTACATTTGAGCGGTACTGTATGCCACCAAAAACTACTTGAGATGGTGCACAGAGAAGAATTTAAGGTGAACTGAATTTTATCCGCCAAAGCAGAGTTTGTAAACAGGTGGAAAAAGGACCAAGAGATCGATACATGCTCCCGGGTACAACGACATTTCACACCTTTCAAAAAGGACGCCAGAAAATGGCGCGAGAACCGAGAGAACCTGGTATCTAATTTGGAAAACCGCTGATCGGTGCTTGTTGAAGGTTGGGCAGTCAGAATGCTGCTGTGGGCGTCCAGCGTCGCTGTGGGCTGCAGGTCGTTCGTATGCATTTTATCGCAAGTTTCCCAATGATAAGTAAGGCGAATGTACATGCACTTAAACATATTTTCCACTCATTGGAGTCGAGGTTACAACAGGGGCAGCTGTAAGGCAAAAATAATACAAAATAATAACACAATAAATAAGTTTACAAGTTGTATTGACTATAAATGAATGTAAGAAGAAAATGCCGAAATGAATTAAATGAAAGGACTACACGTACACGCAGTTATTCCTCCTCTAATAATTAACAATTATTCCATGAGCGCGCGTTGGATATGAGATGATAGATAGCCAACGAGGCGCGTAGCGACGAGTTGGCTATAATCATCTCATATCCAACAAGCGCGAGTGGAACAATTGTTTTATGAAAAACGCCCCCAAAATATAGAAAACTAGACGACAATTAAAACAAAAAGGCCCAAAAGATCACGCATACGCACGCCATTTTTTGTAGATCATGGTATAATGGCTCATATACCATGATGGCTAAGCCAATGAAAACTCTCGAATTGCATTATCCAATGATTCAGTTTTTAATAAAGGCCAATATCGTGTGTCGTAACTTGTTTACATTATGATATTAGCTCACCTTCAACATGGCGCCCAGGGCCATCTTTCCGTATTTTCTCTCGTCTCGTATTTTCCTGTTGACTTACTTTCCTTTATTCGAGAGACAAAATAATAAGAAACAGGTATGATGACTGGACAGGTACAAGCAAAATGACAAAGAGCAGGTGAAACGGATAAACGAAAGCTACTTGCCTTCGTCGTTCTAGGGAATAAAGGCGGCCAGGAATCGCTGAATCACCCCGATATCCGTCAGAAATTTAGCAGGGGTAGTCTAACCAAATCCTTCGATGGTCTTTTCTTTACCAAAACTTGGCTCCCTCCGAAACTGAAGCGTATAATCTCTTCCGACCACTTTCAGATCGCCGACCTCCTCGAGAAGGCATAACACTGCATCACAACATCCACGAAAATTCACACACAAAACATCGAACGCCAACCAAAATCCTCATGTAAATACTCTACAACAATCACTTGACTTATAACAGCCATCAAAAGAATAGACCACTCAAGGATGGCAAAGATATTTTCCGATGAAGTTTCGAATACGTTCTCCCCGACGACTTTGAAAAATTTGAGGCTAAATCTTTCAAACTGTTCCGTGAAGGCACGCGCATGCGCGGCCGTGACACAGCTCCTTTAAAAACGCTTTTGACAGCATCGAATGGTCGTTTTTATTCAAGGCTTTAGAAACGTTCGGTTTTGGTGATATGTTAGTAACATGGATTAAAACCTTTTACGCAAATCCACAAAGTTGTGTTACTAACAATGGTTTCGCCACTCACTTTTTCCCTCTAGGACGTGGAGTTAGACAGGGGTGCCCCCTTTCTGGAATCCTTTTTGTTATTGGCGTCGAGCTCCTAGCAAGCGCTATTACAAGCGACAAATCAATAAAAGGTCTATCGCTTGACTCAAAAGAATTTAAACTATCGCAGTATGCTGATAACACTACTTGTCTGGTTGAAGATACTTCATCGGCTAGTAATCTATTCGAAAAGCTTGATTTGTTTAGACTATGTTCGGGGCTTGAGCTAAATAGATCCAAACCAGAGGCTCTATGGTTAGGTTCAAACAAGAATACAACCGATACTCCCTTTGGTATTCGTTGGCACAAGGACTATGTCAATGCACTAGGCACATGCTTTACAACAGACCAGAATATTTCTAATAGTAAAAACTTAGAATCGAGATTGTTTTCCTTAGAAAAATGTCTTAATGTGTGGTCTTCCAGGGACTTGACTCTGCATGTATGGGAAAATCAACATTGTAAAATCACTAGCACTCTCCAAACTGACCTTTGTCGCGTCCGTTCTTCCAATTCCCGACGATTTCATAAAAAAGAGTTAATAAACGGATTGTGGAGTTTATTTGGAGTCGGAAGAACCCAAAGATTAAAAGGACAACAATGATTTGTGAAAAAAAAAAAGGAAGGCGGGCTAGGAATGCCTGATGTTGATCTAATTAATAAATCGTTAAAGAGAAGCTTGGGCGAAAAGACTATCCGTTCCTGATTGTGCCATGTGGAAATAATTACTGCTTGAGTACCTTAGAGACGTTGGAGGGGAATTTATTTTCTACTGCAATTTCTCATTAAAAACTCTTCCGCATTTTTCTGGTTTACCGTTATTTTACCAGGACGTGCTTAACGCATGGAAGAGGATTGCCGGTCACACTCCCGGGAGCAAAAATGAGGTGGAAAATGGGATTATTTGGAATAATAAATTTATTACAACAGGAAAGTCGGTATTCTATCGATCGTGGTATGAAGCCGGCGTTAAATACATAAAAGACTGATAACTGAGGATGGTAATTTAATGACTCTTAATGTTTTCCAACACACTTTCGGCATTAAAACTCACTTTTTGGATTATTTTGGGCTTTTAAACACTATTCCCACGAGCTGGAAAAAGAAACTCAAGACCAACTACGAGGAGAATGAAGCTTACGACTGCGAAAATAAGATTATCGATCTAAAAAATGCTTCAAGTAAGATGCTAAGAAACATACTGACAAAAAAGCTTTTTGAGAAGCCCACCTCAGTGGCAAAGCTTGAAAAGGCAGGTTTTACTGCGGATGAAATTTCGCATATTTACGAGCTTCCTTTCAAACTAACCTCTGATGCAAGATTATCCGTTTTTCAATTTAAGATTAACCACTATATTCTGTACACAAAAAGTAGGCTCTTTAGGGATAAGATAACAGAGAATGACAAATGGTACCTTCACAGTGGAAGTCAAACATTGATGCATCTCTTTGTTGATTGTGATTTTAGTAAAGTATTTTGGACTGATTTTACTTCTTGGTGGAATTGTAAAAATAACGCGCAAATCAGGCTCCAACAGCGTGATATTCTATATGCTTTTCATCCCGGAAACCAGTCCTTTTTAGGCATTAACTACTGTTTGCTCGCGGCCAGAAATTACATTTATATTTCGGCAAAAAATGAACATCCCTTCCGTTTCAATTCCTACCTCACATTTCTAAAGACCAAGCTCGGGACAGACAAAAAGAAGATTCAAGACCTTGTTATTCTTTAGAGCACTCTCTTTTGTTGTTGTTGTTGTTGTTGTTTCGATGACCGTAGTTCGTGGTTTTTGTTTAATGTAGTGTTAGTGTCATAAGTAACGTAGACGTGATTGTTTGTTTTGTTTTGTTTTGTTTTTTTAAATAATGGTGTAAGTAGAGGCTGTATTCCTTGTATTGCTATTGTAAGCAATGTCAGTATTGTAGGTATAAGTTCGTATAGTAGGTAGCGTTGATATTAAAAATAAAACAAAATAAAACAAAATAAAATAAAACTAATGAATGAATGAATGAATTTATTTATTTATTTATTTATTTATTTATTTATTTATTTATTCTATTTATTAATTTTTTTATTTATAGAAAACACGTTTACTAAAATAGAAAATAGAGAAAAGTAGCTTCCCGACAAAAGGACAACTTGGGAACAGTATAACAAAGAAAAAACAAAACGAAAGTACGGATAATTGCGGAAACAAGGGGATTCACATGAGGAAGTCTGCGTACTTACAACACACTGACCGTCGACATTCATCTCAGGCCATTACCGGGCCGATTAAATAGAGAATTAGCCTTCAGAAAAGAGCTTTTGGGTGACACGCGATGAGCGGCCACGTGTACATGCTCCGATCATCTGTATCCAGTAGGTATCAAAAGGAACCAATAAATCTTTGCATGTAGACGTTCTTAGGCTTGCCAGGGTGGATTCATCGGTTTTTTTTTTCCCATGTCTTATAATCCGAGCCACCTTAAATCATGGAGTCCAACCAACACAGTGAAAATTTGTGCCATGAGCGTTCAACAACAACCTGTGCAATGTCATTCCCCCCCCCCCCCCCCCCCCCCTCCTCCTCCTCTCCGGACCAACGCTAAGTTACGTTACTGTCACGTGCGGCATGGCTCTGTGCTTCCGTTCTGTGTTTTGCTAATACTGCTGTGGTTTCCCGTCGGAAAAACTCGCTAAGGTAAGGAATAATTCTCAAGCATTAAGTGAATTTGATTGTTGCTACCTTGTTTTAAGATATCGCCGTTTACTAAAAGCGAATTGTAACGTGCAATTCGACGATCAACTTGAGTTTTATAGCGTAACCGTCTAAATACGAAGTGGGTCAAATTTAAAAAATATGCCAGCTTTTCTTATTTTATAGCGGGTTGATGCCTCCAAATTCAAAGTCCTAACTTCTTCTACTCAAGAATGTGTCAGCAAAGCAAACAAAAGTGAAGAAAACGTGTATTCAACGAATGAAAGTCAAATTAAGAGCAGCCATGTGTTGATTTCCGAGTTGACATCAAAGGTTAAAGGGTCGCTCAGTGACCTGTTTTGAAAATATTGTCAGAATTCGCCGTTTAATTTACCCCATTTTTTTTTTTTCGCCCGACGTGTAGTTAAAATGATTGTTCTTCTCCAAAGTATAGTCTCGCAGGTTGAAGCCATGTAAAAGAGTGCTTTTTTGAGCCGTGAATTTCGTCTAAATTCAGAGTTGATGAGCTCTGTCGCGAAGCATTAATTTCAAATAAAAAATCGTCAAAAATTCAGGATCAACTCTCTTTCAAATTTTACACCAACAATAAGCAGACGAAATAAGGTCTTTTGATTTCCTGGGTTGATCTTTTCTACAACGCTTTCACTTTTTAAACGCGAGCTTCCGGAAAATGCCCAATGTTTGTGTCGATTTAGTCCGCTGCGAGCGCAAAATACCCCCAAAAAATTCCAAAAAAATAAATAAAAATCTAAATCTAAAAATCTAAATCTAAAAACCTATTGGGAAAATCGGTTTTTTCTATATTGCATGACCGTAGTTGATCCTTACAGGAAACTGCTCTTAAAGTTTCCATAAGGCCAGAAGGTTTTTTTAGGTTTTGGTATCTCTATAACATCTAATAATGTATTTAAACCAAAAAAAAGTGAGTTCCGATGCTTTTTTTCCATAAAATAAAGCTTTAAATTTCCCGCTTTGGCCACGTCCAATGTTGACGCGTAATCAATATTGGTGACGAATGACGTCACTTCAGGAACATCTCAAAGCTTCATGTTTTTATTTTGCTTGCCTGACGACCGCGTTACTTCGTCACCTTCAGTTTGATTGTTTTTTTGTTTGTTTGCTTTTTTTTTTTGTCGAGGAAAACTCTTCTCCACTACTGAAACAGTTACCTGAACTAGAAGGATTTCGTGGTTCCTGACATGACGTCACGACCCATTCAGAAGCCCAGACCCTTTTCTGCACTGACACACGGTAATCTTCATTGGGTTTGGCTGAAGAGGGAACTTTAAGGTGGCTCCCTAGAGTTCTTACGAAACACCCTCCCTATACAGCGCGAGTTAGGAAAGCAAACGTAGTTAATTTCTAAGTTTTTCCCTTAGAGATTTACCAATATGGGTACTGTTAAAATAAGGTTTATGTTTTAGTTGTCAATTTTTGGATTAAGGCCGTTACCATGGTAACATCTCATCTAATGACAGGCAGATATATTCCTCATTTTGACCTAAACTCCTTAGTATTTATACTTTCCTCCGGTGAAATTTATTCATATTTCGCCACATAATGGAAATGATATTGCCTGACATTTTGAACTGGTAAAAAGTCAAGGTTGTTCAGATGGTTTTTCCAATATTCTCCACTGTAATTTCTCGTTATTGTAAATATATGAGATTAGCTCTGACAGATTTCAACAAAAATAGGGTATTTTATAGGAATTGTATGTGGTTACAACTGAGCCAAATTCAAAAACAAAATTCACCGAAGGAAACGCGAGAAACTTAGCATTTATTTTCTCACGTGACGTCACACAAATCAGAAAAACACGAATGGTATCGCGCGTGGGTATTAA
>JAHPZR010003747.1:52500-70207 GCA_019787425.1 Platygyra sinensis | reverse complement strand
ATGCGCTGCATTTTACTGGGTTCTTTTAGCAACAAAGAAATAGCAGAGCTGAGTTCTTTGCATCGTTACCTTTCTAACATACCTTTCTAATAAAAGAGTTAAACCATCAATTCAATACATTGTGTTCATTTGTGAAGAAAAAAATAGTAGATAGCGCAGACATTGAGCAAATAAAATGATCGCTATATTTATGCCATGTTTGTTTTTATGCAATACTTGTGCGCGCGCTGAATCGCGTTAGCAAGAGCGCGCGCCAAAACTGTGTTCAGCCACCTTAAATGGTTCGTTTTTTTTCAGAATTCAACAGTTTTCGGATTTTCAGAAAACTTTCCAATGTATCCATAGCATTTCCCCCCGTTTTGAATGTCTATGATTTTTGGTTGAATGGATTGTGCCCATGAATTGGAGCTGTGCGAAGAAAAAAAAAATCAAGAAAGGGATAGTAAGGGAAGAAACTAGTACTTCGTCGCTCTTCTGCCGACGGCGTTTGATTGCCACGACTTATTGAGATGAAATTCAGGTTTAAAGTCTACGTTAGAGATTGGTAAAAGGAGTACAAATGCTGCAAATTAATTTGAAACTTTCAGTGATTAAAAGATCACAAATTGCAGTTCTTGTCGACTTCGGTTGTAATATTGTGATTTCTTAAAAGAATCTGCAGTTTAAGAACTCTTTGCTGTACTATCTAATTGAACATTGCAGCCTACAACAAGGCAAGAATTTCACTGCTCTCTCGGGTCCAGTCTCTTTCCTCGTACACTGCACCTCAGTTCCCGAAACAGCGGCCTTTAATACTACAGTGTGAATTTACACGCTTGTTGTCGTGGAACATCTTCCAAGCGCAATTGAAAGCATGCGTAGAACTCTTCTTGTCTCTCCGCGTATCATTCGTGAAAAGAGAGCGATCGTTACAAACCTTATTGTTTATGTTTTACTCAGAGGGCTTGTGAAACTTAGCAATTATTGGGAAAACTTTTGGCTCTTCGGTTGTAATATTTAAAGAAAAATCGGGTTCAAAAAATTCAACATATCTGGGTGTTCAGGGGACTAGTGAATTTGATCAGAAATCCAACCGCTTTTGCTGGCGAGGTAAATATTGTATACAAGGATAAACCTGTAACCTGATGACTGTGCCTTGTTTATTTTTTGTAGAGCATGGAGAAGTCGGATGATGCTCCTCTTTCAAGGAGTGAATTTGTGAAAATTTTATTATCAACGCCGTCGAACTGTGAACTCCGATGCCAGGTAATTCCTTAAAAAAACAAGCTCTCAGTTGTTCATTTATATCTCGTTCAATGCAAATCCAGTAGCGTGAAATGATGTTGGTCGCCTCCCTTCTCCGAAAATGACTTCGCCCCCTCATCCCCAACTCTTTCCGATGAGCCTCTAACCACGTTCCCAGGGTCTCTCATCTCCCCGCTGTTAGAGGACGGGAAGATGAAAGACCCTGGGAACGAGGTTAATAAGCCTCTAACCTCCAGATAGAGCCAATGCACTGGCAGCCCAAGCTGACGATATGAGGAGTTATTGTTATTATTTTTGCGAACGTTTAGCGCGTGGAACGTGACATATTAACCGCCGACATCTACTATTACACGCCGACTGAGTTTGATTGCGCGAAACCGGCGTGACTCTCGCCTTGCAGCATATGCAGGTGTTGTGTTACATCGACTTGGATTTACAAAGGTTTTTCAAGTTGGTCGTTTGTAAATGTAATCTTTGTTAATCTTCTCCATCCTCAAACATCCTTGTTTTTGAGCTTCATGTTTTATTATTATCCCTGTGGTCTTGCCTCTTTTAGTAAACAGGTCCTTCAATTTAAGTGTAATTTTGTACGTGGCTGAAATCACTCCAAAATCCATGACTGAGTTCCTTCAAGGGCTAGATCAGAAAGAAAGAGTACCATGTCTTCTTTGAGTTACGTTTACATTTACCATAAGCCTTCTGTTATAGAACTTTTTGCACTTTTTCAAGGCGTGAAAATTTGCGCAGAGACTTGTATTTTCCATTTCACGACAAACATGATTCAATTTCGCTTCATATGGTTTGGTGTAGAGAGTTTTACACGTCTTTTATGTATTGTACAAATCTAGTTGAAACCATTTGGAAGTTATTTCGAGTGATCTCTTCTTTTTTTCTTTAATTTTAATATTACAGGGAATCAATTTAGACTCGGCGGATCTTTCCAAGCTAGATCTCCGGTTCATTAATTTCAAAATGGCAAATCTTAGAAAAACGGACCTTGCACACGCCAACCTGTCGAATTGCTGTCTGGAGCGAGCCAATCTGTGTGGAGCACATATGGATGTAAGTAGATTGAAAAGTGATTTTAATCTAATTTCTCCTTACAATGCTACATATCAAGTAATATAAAAAAGGTGTGGAGAATCAATCGTTGCATCAAACTGCTTGTTACTCGAATTTAATTCAAATGCCTTTTTATATAAATTTTTCAACAATATTTTCACGTTTGTGTATATCTTCTCTGAAACTGAGTCAACTAGTTTTAGTGAATTCATTGTTCACCCTACTCTTAGAGTCCAAGCTGGAAGATGTGAAGGATAAAATAGATTGTTAAATCATTTTCCTTTCCTGAATGAAATTGTCCTTTCTCTCTTTCTTTATACTCTTTCTAGGGAGCCATTCTTAGCTGTACGCGTCTTCAGAGGGCCCAAATGGAAGGGGCCTCCCTTCGAGGTTGTAATTTTGAAGATCCTGCTGGAACCAGGGCTAACTTAGAGGGTAAGAAATTGTCCCGGTATTTTCAACGAACCGCACTGTAGATGTATTCACATTAGAGGACGAGAAACCAGTGTGGATGGTAACCTGTTTGACGATTTTTTCGTCCTAGCTTGAATTGCTGACGCAAAACTCGTTATCTTTACTTTTATCAATGCACTTTAATTAAGATGGTTTAGAGGACATTTAGGCACCATTTTGCCAGTAATTCCAATGTGCTTTATTGTCATGCATTCTATATCGAATACAAGTTTGAAAGTATTCTTTCTTCAGCGTCCACCCCTGTTTAATGCTACATGTAGCTAAAAATTATTTAGGCTCACAGAGAGTCCTCACGCCAAATCAGAGATCGACGAATTGCGTCTTTGCTTTTGTAACGTATGGTCATTTTCTTGAAATTCGTATTCAGCTGGTGCGTGGTTTAGAACCGAGAAATCTTCGGAAACCATTAGGTCACTATATTATTGTCGCAAGAAGATCGGCTGCACCGGGAGTTTTCAAATTTGGTCGGCATTTCCAGACTTTGCATCCATGACTGTCTTGAAATAAAAGACCTGTATCCGGATATTGATATGAAGCAGCCTCGGTTGTACCAAGGGTAAAGAGAGGTTAATTTTTTTCTTTATTTAACTTCCAGGTGTGAACTTGAAGAATTCTGACTTGGAAGGAAGTCAGCTGGGGAATGTAAACCTTCGTGTCGCTACCCTGAAAGGCGCTAATCTTCAAAACTGCATTTTACGAGGAGCGGTGCTAGCAGGCGCTGATTTAGAGGTCAGATATACATCTTATTGATTAAATGGGAAGGCCGATCTGGAAAACCATCGGCGCCGAGTGCATTGTATACACATACGGATCTGAGACCTCATTAGAGGTTTTCGGGATGCGGGATATTTAGGAAACAAATTAACGGTATACGGGATCGTATGCAACCTCGTCTTGAAGGTAAAAGCCCTCAGAACGAGGTGGG
The DNA here is from genome assembly GCA_019787425.1 of Platygyra sinensis. Lineage (NCBI taxonomy): Eukaryota > Metazoa > Cnidaria > Anthozoa > Scleractinia > Merulinidae > Platygyra > Platygyra sinensis. Next base: position 66,501 of record JAHPZR010003747.1, on the reverse strand, counting down.
ATCATGTAAACTCTTGTTGGTAGACAACGTAGCTTGATTAAGAATATATAACACAAGCATCGGTGATAAACGTTGCATTTAAAAACAAGGCGCATTTTAATACAGAACTTGACGTTTCGTATACTAGTCAATATATATTTTCCAAAGTGACCGTTCTAAATTTTTTAGAACTTTGTGTATTGTAAATGTTCGAGGTCTGAAGCCCACACTGAAGATTAATCTGGGGAAAATTAATCAGATACGGTATATAAAACGGAAAGAAAGAAATTTCGAATTAAGAACTTTGCACTGATGTTCATGAAGGATTAAACACAGTTACAAATTTTAACAATGTTCTCTGCATTTTCCTGTAGAATTGTAACTTAACAGGCTGTGACTTGCAAGATGCCAATCTCCGAGGCGCCAACATCACTGGAGCGACGATCGCTGAAATAACAGGACCACTACACATGACAGCTTTTGTTAGAAACCAGCTTCCAGGCTCCGCTCTCTCCGTATCCTCGACGCCAGAGTCTTAGACGAGGGGTCAGGCAACCGTCATGAGTGGAGGCGAAGACCTGGACGCTATCTTTTTCTTGCCTGTCGCGTCTCATTTCGAAATGTTTCGCGGTTACCACATGAGACGAATAAGAAATAATGCGGCTTGGAAGTAAAAAGAAGACTACGAAATACATGAAAACTTTTAAAGTCAATTGATTATGAAACAACAAAGAAACAACAGAAACAACAGTAATTTCCATACTATTTACGTGTTTGAATTGCAGGTTTTCCCTAGCCGTTGGGAAACCCTAGGAAAACCCTAGGGATTATTACGATGAAACATCTCAGTTTCGCCAGCTGGACCTGGTTAATTAGTCGCGGCCTTTTCAGTCTCAAAATTTCAATTCCCCCAACTTATTGTCACACATTTCTTTCCATGTTAGTTCTAAGAATATCGTGTTACATGAAGACAGTGTACCAGATGTGAACACCAATTCAACTAGAAATCGTTTTTTTTTAACACCACGTTAAATAAGAATTTCCTCGTGTTTTTACAAGGGACACTTAAAAGCTGCAACCTTGGTCACAAGGGTTGGAAATTTCCTTTTTTCCGCATTTTGCCCCTCCCCACTCCTGTGCAATGTTGACAAAACACTTTGACTATTTTCCAACACTGAAAGGGGGAATGGGAGTGCTGGCACTTATTTAATAGGTATTACTGTTATAATATGAGCTCATGTTTTTGCCATTTTCCAACACAATTTGTCTACGATTGTCTGAGTTTTCATATATTTTAAATGCAAAAGACTCTTACACGGAAATTTACAAATTCGAACCAAACGTAGCACACGCAGTATTTATCACTTGTTCAATAAAATGACTACGAATATCTGCTTATGGCTTAATTCCCTAACTTGATGTGCTGCTTTCATTTTCCCTCAAAATTGAGGTTTTTAGCATTTCTACCTCATGTAACAAGCAAAAAAATATATCTCAGCTAAAAATATCTCAAGAAAGGCCTATTTTCCTCTAAAAGGTTGTACGTAGGTGAAAAGTACTTTAAGATCCTTGTAAGGGTGTTCCTGACCTATTATCATTCCAGACACACCTTTTAGGGCCAGGAGTCACGTTTTACATCGGTTTTCGAACGGTTTACAAGTGGTTTTGACGTAGTTGTGACGTCATAGATAGGGTTAGAAAAAAAAATTGTTGAAGGAATTGGAATCAGGAAGCAAAACCGTACAAGTAAACATCTTTTACCGTAACTTGTCTGCCACGAATTTCCAACGGTTTACAAATGCTTAACCCTAGAATATAAAAGAAATCTCTTAACTTTTCTTTGTAAAGCAGTTGTAAACCGTGCAATTTATGTTACAATCAGCGAGAGTCTTTGTGATTTTGTTTTTTTGCGTGCTTACTTGAATGCCGCTATTAAAATGATCCACAAGCCGAGCTGTGTCATCGTTTTGACGTCCTTCTCATTGATAATCCGTTTGAAACGCAATATTTTAACGCGTCGGTAAAACAGTTCAAATTTGTGCCTCGCATCGGATTTGGGAAAGAAAAGAAAGATAAACGTGTGCTCGTTGTGTTGGCGAGATTTGCGGTAAAAAAAAAAATGATTAATTTCAAAGAGCCAGCATATCGTATATGCCACACCAATGCTGCTCCATGAAATTGACCGACGTCACTGTGACGTCACCCGTTGATCACATCATCTCCATTTAACGCCTAATTCATATTTAGCTTCAGGCTGTTACAGAAGCCAAATATCGCTGTGAAGTGAAAAGGCGTTGACAGAGTTAGGCGCTATTAGACAACCTTGGTCACAAGGGTTGGAAATTTCCTTTTTTTTCGCATTTTGCCGCTACCCACCCCTGTGTAATGTTGACAAAACAATTTGATCTAACGCAAGTTTGCATTTGACTATTTCTCAACATTGAACGGGGGAATGGGGGTGCTGGCACTTATTCAATAGGTATTACGGTTACGAGTTCATGTTTTTGCCATTTTTCAACACAATTTGTCCAGGGTTGTTGGTAACCTTCCTATCATACGTATACTGTTCATTCCAGCGAAAATGACTATGCTCACTTTTTAAAAACTAAAGGAACCTCGGAACCTTGTTCTAATCTATCTGAAAATATTTTAACAGCATTTTGGTACTATCGACTTAACGTATGAAAGTGTTACCTCACGCAGTTTGAAAGTCATGTTTGATACTAATGAGAAATTTAAATGCACAATGCTTTCAAATAGCCCCTTAGTCACGAGGGCCGCCTTTTTCTTCTTCTTTTTTCTTCCTCCCTTCCTTTCTTCCTTCCTTCCTCCCTTCCTCCCTTCCTCCCTTCCTCCCTTCCTCCCTTCCTCTCTTCCTCCCTTCTTCCCTTCCTCCCTCCTTTCCTTCCTTCCTTCCTCCCTCCTTTCCTTCCTTCCTCCCTTCCTCCCTTCCTCCCTTCCTCCCTTCCTCCCTTCCTCCCTTCCTCCCTTCCTCCCTTCCTCCCTTCCTCCCTTCCTCCCTTCCTCCCTTCCTCCCTTCCTCCCTTCCTCCCTTCCTCCCTTCCTCCCTTCCTCCCTTCCTCCCTTCCTCCCTTCCTCCCTTCCTCCCTTCCTCCCTTCCTCCCTTCCTCCCTTCCTCCCTTCCTCCCTTCCTCCTTCCTCCCTTCCTCCCTTCCTCCCTTCCTCCCTTCCTCCCTTCCTCCCTTCCTCCCTTCCTCCCTTCCTCCCTTCCTCCCTTCCTCCCTTCCTCCCTTCCTCCCTTCCTCCCTTCCTCCCTTCCTCCCTTCCTCCCTTCCTCCCTTCCTCCCTTCCTCCCTTCCTCCCTTCCTCCCTTCCTCCCTTCCTCCCTTCCTCCCTTCCTCCTTAGAAGCCAGCAGCTTGTCCCATGTTACTTTCTTTATACTTCCAAATGCCCTGATTTCCATCTCCGAACATTCTGGCCCCGACTTTTGAGCAAATAAACGTTTCGTCGACGGTGACCCTCATGATAAATTTACGCATACTAATACTACTAACTTGACAAAAGCCTCCCGAGCGGGGGATATGACGAAAAGGGCTGAAAAATGGCCTGTAATTGGCTAATGATGATATCATCCCACTTGCTAAATTTGGCAACAATCGGAAGTAAAATGGTTCTACAGCCTCTCTTTCAGGAATTGGTCCGTCAAATGACCAATTTCCGGGCCAGACAAGGCAAAGAGGTATTACGGTTACGAGTTCATGTTTTTACCATTTTTCAACACAATTTGTCCAGGGTTGTTGGTAACCTTCCTATCATACGTATACTGTTCATTTCAGCGAAAATGACTATGCTCACTTCTTAAAAACTAAAGGAACCCTCGACCTTGTTCACTCTATCTGAAAATATTTTAACATGCATTTGCGGTACTATCGATTTACTTATGAAGGTGTTTTCCTCACGCAAAAAACAAAGTTGAAAGTCATGTTTGATACGAATGAGAATTTAAATGCCCATTGCTTTCCAAATAGCCACCTTAGTCACGAGGCCGCCTTTTTTTTCTTCCTTCCTTCCTTTCCTTGTTGGCCCTTTTGGGTCGCTTTCTCCTCCTCGCACAAAAAAAACCAACTCTACCCTTGCGAGTATGTATTAGGTATCTTCTGGGCCAGGAGGTGGTGACGCCCTCCCATCCTTTCCTTCTTCCTTCGTTCCTTCCTTCCTTCATCCCTCCTCCCTTTCTCCCTTTCTTCCTTCCTCTTCCTGTCCCCTTTCCTCCCTTCCTTCCTTCTTACTTACTAATTCTTCGTCTCTATCAAATTCTTAGGAACCAGAAACCTCTTCTAGACCTTCTCTGCCATGTTATTATACGTCCTTTAGCCGGCGTATTAAATTCCACAAGTAGAAAATCTCGCTCCGCTACCTATGTACGGCCCAGTAACATACGCACACATGACAGATTCGACTTATACTTTTATCCGTTCGTTTCCATCGAGAGATTCTGCAACCCAACAGAGGCACACACCGCAAAACAACTAAAAAAAACGTTTTTTTTTTTTCCCCCCCCCCCCCCAACTCCCACACCCACGTCGCATGTAATTTAAATGGCGCCTATTTATACTGGGGACGATCATCCGTTCCAACGATCATCTTCGAGAAGGATCATCCGTCTAGTATAATACGGGAAGGACTTTGGTGTGCGTGTGATTCGTGCCTGTGTTTTATACTGGGTTTTAGTTTTTGTCTTTTTTGCAACAGTAGCTGGCTTCTTGTACAAAAAAAAAGAAAAAGTGTAGTTTTTGGATAGTTTCGTCTTCTTCCCACATTTACAACACAACGACGGTCATCCGTCTTGCGAGATTTCCACGATGATTCGTCTGACAAACGGACTATCGCGATAGCTTGCGTCTGGATGGCGATCTCGTCTGCTCGCCCGTATTTAAACACAGACGTATTAACCAGACGAGCTACCGTTTCTTTGCACCCCCAGCTAGTCGTAGACGGATCATCCTCTGTTATAAATCGGGCCAGTGGGGCACGTTTTAAACAGTCCTCTTGTGACGTCTGACTGCACGCCCGTTTCGTGTCAGGTATTTGTCGGCTTCTTCATTTCACACTCACCTAAGAAAAATTTCGGCAAGGTTTGTTTCAAAATATTTAACAAGTGTTCAAGGGTCTTAAACCTCTGTTGTTTTAAAAATTGGAACTGTTTCTGAAGCAACTACTCAAAACGAGCATACTCATTTAATTTGGTACCATGAGAAGAATCGCATTTCCTATCGAAGTCCATTTCACATAAACAAGAAGTCTGCATAAGCAAGAACAATGCTGAAATTTTCCGAGATATTCAATTTTTAAATATGTAAACTACCAAAAAATGACGTCAGACCAATCAACCAAATTTGATCGAATATGATAGAAAGATTATCTCGGCCCAATTTTATCAGAAACGTTTGATTCTCTGAGTACGATTCCACTAAAATTGTTCACAAAATACGAGTATAACATTTTGTTACTATGGAAACCCCTGGGTTCCAATCCCCTCCAATAATAAAGGCTTTTCTGCTACCTTTGACATTCGCATTTTTTGTATTTTTTGCTAATGTGCCTCATATGCATGGATCCAGCAACCATCTAAATATGTTAGCCCGAGTTTGTGTCCTCGTTTTATAAATGTTTCCCAAGCTTAGATCACTAACATATTTGTAATCAAGTTGGGGTGGGGGGGGGACTGTGAAAAAGCGATCGCCATTGAAACTTTATTTTTTTTAAGGCATAGTTTGTGTTTTCTGTACAACTATAGCCTAACTAGTTTCAATGGTCTGGCGCTTGCAGTTTGCCAAGATAGCTTGTTCCGAAGATTTTATTTTATAAAATATTTAAGACAGTACGCGCATACTCATTGGTCGATATGGGTGTTTTACGGAGGCCGATAAGGGACAATCCCAAAATATTTACGAAATCCGAAAAATGTTTTTAAAATCCGAAAAATATTTCAAATCGCAATGTTTTTTGTAAATCATCGTTGAAGAGTTATCAATCTGAAAAACTATTACAAATCTTAATAAAATTATTGGAATCCACAAAGCATTATTTTACAAGTCCCAACAAATCTGCAAATCCAAGAATTGTCGCTAAATCCGGAAAAACATTTGCAAATCCGAAAAAATATTGTCACGTGTTACTTGCGCCAGCAGTCAGCCAGCGTCAGAGTTTGTTTCCGCCATTTTCCCGCATCCAAAATGGCGGAGGAGCGGGCGTGGGTTGATATAATAATATTTTGTAACGTTTCGCTAATGACACTGGAGTATGTTCATATGTATGATTTGTGATAACTGTAGAAGTACTTTAGGCATGCTTTGTAGGTATGATGAATCCCTAGGGGCTTGTACGTAGGGTATCAAGATGTTATAAGTTAATTATGCAAGAGCCAATCGCTGAAGGCATCTCTGTCAACTTTAATTTGCTTTATTGTTTATTCACTGCTGTAATTTCTTTATGGTGATGATGTAAAACGCTCGCTGTATCAATAAACGAGATGCCCGTCCCTGATGCCTTTTTTGTGTTGAGATTAGTTACAAAATATTCAGTATTTTATAATCGTTTTAGGGTGATTAAAGTATAAAGAGTTTGTAATCGTTCAGAACACGAAGCACGATGTCATTTCTGCCATAAATGTGGCAGAGAGTTTGAGAGCAATGGAGTTTTCTGTCGGCAGTGTGGAACAATAAAGAGACATAAACAGGAAAGTCTGAGCAGTTCCGCAGACGAGAGGCTGAGGGAATTTGAGGGAATTGAACTGAGCTGAGGGGATTTAGGTACGATACCCTTGTCCACTCTCTAAGCGAGTTCCATGAGATCTATTAAGCATATAGCCTCTGCGTTCTTCCGCTTTGGAGGCCAAGTATTGCGATGATGACTTCGTAGATGAAGAGGACGGAGCACGTTCATCTTCAGGTGCACTTATTCTTGCACTCGGATGTGAGATCTCTGCAACTTTGGAACCACATGTGAAGCAAAATTTGTCTCCAGAATTCACTTTGGATCCACACGAGTCGAACACGAGACACTAAACTCCGCCATTGTCTCCGCCATTTTGGATGCGGCAAACCGCTGACTGTGGCAGACGGCTGGCGCAAGTAGCACGTGACAAAATATTTTTTGGGATTTACAAAATATTTCAGGATTTAGCGACAATTCTTGGATTTTGCAAACTTGTTTGGGATTTGCAAAACAATGCGTGTGGATTTAATAATTTTTTTCAGATTTGATAGACTCTTCAACGATGATTTCCAAAAAACAATACGATTTGAAATTTTTTTTCGGACTTTAAAAACAATTTTTCGGATTTCGTGAATATTTTGGGATTGTCCCTTATCGGCCTCCGTAGTGTTTAGATGAGAGTATGTAAACACGGTTGTGACGTCACGCTTTCTGTGTTTCCCCGGCACAATTTGAAACCATTTCAAAACCGTTAGTCTAAAGGCCCATTCAAACGATCATGATAGTTGATGATAGTTTCAACTATCACGCACGTTTGAACACGAACTATCATTCACTATCATCAACTACCACCAACTATCATGCAGCCGTTGATCATGTTCAAATTCTACATGATAGTTCATGATAGTTTTTTTTCCGTTTGACCGAGCGGATGATAGTGCAGGATAGTTTTTCGGTCAGAGGGGGTAACCAAGGCGGGCTCAATGCAAAATGGCTACCGCATTGCATCGGCCCGACCATGTTTGTGGAATATTTTTTGTGATGACTACCAGGTAACAGTTAGAGACGCTAGCACATTGCGCGATTTCGACAAACTATCATGAACTATCATGGACCGTTTGATCGCAAACATGATAGTCAATGATAGTCGATGATAGTTGAAACTATCATCGACTATAATCAACTATCATGACCGCTTGAACGGGCCTTAACCCTCAAGTACAAAATTAAGGAATTCAAATGAAGAAAACTTTTCCAAGTCTTGATTTGGGGATTGACCATCTTCTTCCCCTCTGAGCCCGAGCAAAGAAAACAAAAGAAAAAAAGAACAACAGCCCTTTGCATGCCTCGATGTTAGTGAGCTAGACGACTTCGTCGAGGGAGCTCAAGCGAAGACAACAAAATATGTAACAAAATACACAGTAAGCGTTTTTCAACTGAGGTAATTTTTGCATTTAATTTCTGCAATAAAATTTTCAAAATCACACTCTGTTTTTTTTTTTTAATAAGAATGTACAATAAAATTAAACGCGAACTAAATGCTACAGACTGCGAATATCTCAAATCAAATTTTACCCGGCCGATCGGTTGCCGTGCTTTGGCTGTGAAATGTTCAAAAAATGACCATTAAAACTTGGAAGAATGTACCAGACAGCTCACCAGAATGATTGATGGATTTAACGCCCTACGACTTTACTGCAGTAAACTCAATCAACCCTGCCTGCTTGTGCTATATATGATTCCAAACCAGCAAAACTTCACAAGGCAAGATGAGCGATTCAAACTTCTCAACCATCTTCTCGGGCTGCCAAATCGGGCAAGTTCGCATTACTTCCAAGAGCGATCAAGCACAGTAACATTCATCTTGAAGTTCTTTCCTTACAGAATCGTAAATCTTTTGAATTTTTCTTCTGTTTTCACCGAATTTTAGGCATTTCTCCCGAAGATTTAGAAGGATTCAAAGCTGATATCGCTTTAATTTACACGTCGCTCGCTGGCTCGCTGGCGATTTCCACAAATTTGAACTTTGATTTTGACTTTTGTAACGCTAAATTTCATTGGTTCGTGCGTTATCAGATGCACATTTTGATTGATTATTAGGAAAGATGATTGTCTAGAGCTTGTATTGAAAAAGGCCTTTTGGATCAAGAAGTAAATGAACAAAATTTCCCTTCATTTGTCGAATTAATTTTGAGAAATATTTTATAAAAGCAATAGATAACTTTTTTTTCCATATTTACATAGCCTCATCTAAACACGAGGGGTGTTGGGAGAATTCTCGACAGTTATGCAAACCCTCGACTACGTCTCAGGTTTGCATAACTGTCAAGAATTCTCCCAAGCCCCTTCGTGTTTAGATGAGGCTATGTTAACATGAAAAAATCTTCTTTTGCTTAAACGTACTCACTCAGTCCTAGTGTTATTATGTAATCGTAGGGTGCGCATGCGCAGTTGGGTTTTTAGTGAGCACGAGGTTTTGCATTTTTGGTTGAACCGCCATGTTTGTTTTGACCTTTTGAACGAATTTGAACGAGCAACAATCCAGTTTAACTTAGCTCCATTTGTATATTTGACATAATATTTGGTTGAGTGTACCACGTCATAGTCATCTCATTTGTACAATTTACACATTTTAAAATTTAAATATCTTCGAAACTAATGCAGATATCTGCAAACGGTAAACGGCGTTTTCATTCTTTCATGGAATTCTATGACATACACCTAAACTTTGATCGGTGTACTACTTGAAGAGCTTTTGGTTTTGCACCTGTCTCTTACAAAGCCTCTAAAATAAAAATAATATGGTAATAATAATTATAATAATAACAACAACAACAACAACAACAACAACAATAACAATAATAACAATAATTATTATTATTGTAAATTTAAGATTCTTCTTTGAATTTCTTAATAAAGTTTTGGTGTTTTTTTATAACAATAACAATAACAATAACAATAACAATAACAATAATAATAACAATAATAATAACAATAATAATAACAATAATAATAATGATAATAATAATAATAATAATAATAATAATAATAATAATAATAATAATAATAATAATCTTGAGTACGGTGGGCGCGGCTGAAATTTGAATTAACCAATCAAGATTTTGCAGGCGGGAAAAGCTCTATTGTACTGACGTCAAATGCATGTAAAGGGAGTCGGGTATTTGCCCGCTTGATACGACATTAAATATTCACGAAAAAAGATCTTTTGACTCCAAAAGCTGTATCAGATTGTAAAGAGAAATGTGAAAAATGTGAAACATTTTACGTCTCCGACCTTTTAATTTGGCGCTAAATATGTGTTGCCCGTGCACGCAAACCCGCTCTTCTATCGCTGTCGGCAGGTAGGGCAATAATTGTGTCATTTTGGGCATTTTGAAAAAAAATGTGGTTAATGTTCTTGTTACATTAATTCTTGAGTTGAGTTTCAGGGGAAGCCAAAGCAATTTACAATTGTCTTTATTTTATTAGCTGTGAAGAAAGACTATTGTCGTGTCTTTTCCGTGGGAGAAGTCTTGACTGTCGCTCCTACTGCGGGTACAATCAATCCACCAGATTGCCTTGACTTCTAATTCTTTATTTTTAATTTATTAATTAATTTATTTATTTATCTGTTTTTTTTTTTATTTTATTTATCCATCGTTTGATTGATAGATTAAATAATTCTTTTATCAACTACTCACTAAGCTATAACGGATTATGAATTGTGATTTGAGTATTATCAGATCTAGACGTCCTCTAAAGTTCAGGATTCCATGGCCTGTATTCTTGAATGGTAATTCAAAAGTGCATTATGTTACTTAGTAAATTCAGCGGTTGAATCAGACGACATAGGAAATCTTTGCGAGCTGTTGCGAGCAGACAAATATCAGTTCTCAGTCTGGGCAATTTAAGCGAAACCATTCGTACTAACATTACAATATTACGTTAAGATCAGCAAACTACTTTTTTGTCCAATATTTAAGGCTAAGAAACTCCAAGAGTGCATGTGTACTTCCGTAGATGTTTGTTGTCAGTGTGCCAACTGCGAGTGACTCAATACTTCATTGTCACATCATTCGTCTTCTTTTTGTCCTCTGTAAGAAGCGAAATGGAGTCTCGGGTAAGTTTTTTTACCTCAGATTTTCCCTTCTAATCCTGAACTAACTATAAAACTACTTTCGTAATTACTTCAGATACCTTTAGGATTGTTGTCAGCTCAAAGAAAAAACGTCTTTAGGATCTTTACAAATCATCCAAGTTGTGCATGTTTTTCGACCTACAATGTCGGCCATTTTGAACTGACATGCCGTTAATCCACACTGCACTGTCTTAGCTAACGTGTCACCAATTATAAGGCTATATCTGTTATTCCTACCAAAGCCAAAATTTTCGAAAAAATTATCTATGACCAGCTATATCAATATTTGAACGAAAATGGTTTATTAAACAGCAGCCAGTCTGGTTTCCGCTCGCTACACAGCACTCTTAGTGCCTTGTTGGTGCGCCAATATTGACAGAGGTCTTCTTAATGGTGTAATATTTATTAATTTGAAGAAGGCCTTTGACACTATTGACCACGAGATAATTCTAAAAAAACTTACTAAATATGGACTAACCTTAAGTCTCAATGTCGCCAAAACAGAGTTTATGGTTATTAACTCGAGGCAGAAACTACAGTCCTTAAATGACTACACAATGAATATTCATATAGACGGTGTCCCAATAAACCAAAGCAATCAAAGCAAATCTTTCGGGCTTATCATTCATGAAAATCTCTCGAGGAAGGCCCACATTCATGAAATCTCTCAAAAAGTATCCTCTGGTATAGGTGCTTAAGCGGGTCAGGTCATTTATTTTGTCTCAATTCACAATGCAATTGAAATATACAAAGGTCTTATCGAGCCACACTTTAATTATTTCAGCGCTGTATGGGATGGCTTTTATACCCAACAGCTTAGTGACAAACTTCAAATACTTCAAAATCGTGCTATCAGAGTTATCACTAAATCTAGCTATGATACTAGTTTCAGATTTCTTCTTAAGGTGGCTCAAAACAGTTTAAACACTTACATTTTGATGCGTCGTTATAGCCACTCTTTATCAGTCGATGCTGGTATCAAAAAACTGCGTAACTATTGGTGAACACGTTGTTGTCCTTTTCATAACATAGTGGGTTACCATAGCAACAGTATGACCTACTAAACCCACCCTTAATTACAGCTTTAGGGGCTTATAATTCAAAAATGGCAAGGTGAAATTTTTTTATATTGTCAACATTTGACAAGCATGATTAGGCGCAACTTTTGGCAAAGTTTAAAAAAATTCTGTAGCTAGAGTTCAGAGCCACCTTAAATTTTCGAAAATTTAAGGTGGCTCTGAACGTCACCTACAGAATTTTTTTAAACTTTGCCAAAAGTTGCACCTAATCATGCTTATCAAATGTTGATAATATAAATTTCACCGTGCCATTTTTGAATTATAAGCCACTAAAGCTGTGATTAAGGCTGTGTTTAGCAGGTCATACTGTTGCTATGGTAACCTATTATGTTATGGAAAGGACAACAACGTGTTCACCAATAGTTAAGCAGTTTTTTGATGCCATGATTGCAGCATTGAGTGATAAAGGGTGGTTATAACGACCCATAGAAACTAACTGCTGGAAACTGTTTCGAGACACCTTAAGGACGTTCGCGCGAAAATTTTCTAGTCGATAGAATTTTTTTAAATTTTTACTGCAGGCAGATAATGAGTTTCTTGTGCCAGGAATGGGGTCACCGTCTTCGTTTCAGACATAAAGCGTGTGGTAAACTGCACTGATTTCGAAAAATTGCCCGATGTAACTGAGCACGGTCTGCAGGGGTTTCTAGTTAAAATATCGAAGGTGAGTCAACAGAGGCAAACGATCTTAGTCATATTTTGTAGAAGTAGGTCTGTTGCATAAATAATTCCAAATGTTACTAACGTTTTTACAAAATTTAACCCTTTAAGAGGCATTTGAAACCGCCGCACAGATGCGCAAAGAGCTAATAAAAACGGAATTCAATGGTGCATTTTGCCAAAAATTCAAACTTCTAGTCGATAGATTTTTTTCATTTTTTCCGTAAACGTAGAAAATCAGTAGAGAAAATGATCCATTGAAAGAAAAATTGGGGTCACCGAACGTCCAAGATCGTTATATCCATGCAAAGCTCTAGCAATGGCCATCCGCCCTATCATTTCCTTATTTTATGACTTAGCGCGCGCGCTCATGGATGGCGTGGCATGTGATTTTGCATGCGCAGTAAGGATGCGCAGAAACAATTAGCGCGAACGTCCTTAACTCGCTTGGTTGGGACAATTTATCGCTTAGAAGAGCTAAACAAAAGGCTAATTTCATGTGCAAGTGCATTAATAATCTCGCCCACACGGCTTATCTCTGTAATTTCTTTGCCCCAAGACGAAGAAAAAGTTAATGCTCCCAAAACCAAGAACTGATTGCCTGAAGCGTAGCTTCGGTTACAGTGGCGTTATCATTCGCTCATTGATGCTCAAATTTGCAGGGAGACTGGGTATAATTCACTTATTACGCATTCTATCAGATGAAAAATGAATTTTTTTTGAATTTAATTGAGGTGGTTCGATACAGTCATCATGAAGATCTAATACGTACCAGAATCGTGTAGGTTGTTGACTCTGGAGTTTCCTTGGATAACAGGTGTTGTATTGGGATTAGAGGCTGGTGCTACTCTTATCTTAGCATCTGCTCTGAATTTAACAATCAACTTCCGAGTAGCATCTTGAACCTTAAAAAAGTGAAATATGAATCAGTACTATTTTTGTTTTCCTGAATATTTTTAGCGAGCATGATAGGACTTAGCCTGATTCTCAGACGTTTTGATGGGGACCATTGTAGTAAGACGTGTGACAATTATTTTGTATTTAATACATGGCCCTTAGCTTTGCCATTAAGAAAAGATGCTTTTGTTTGTTATAACGCCCTGCAACATGTTATCAAGTCCGCCATCTTGGATCTGGCATCTTGGGGGTTTCATCTCATTTCAAGTGAAATGATGCAAAGACGTACAAATTCTGAAATACTGCCTAAGAAATCTGTAAAAAAAAGAGTTTCGTCCAAGAAGAGAAGTTGCTATGGCAATGTTAAATAAAGCGCCGGGAGAAACAGGTGAGACAACAAAGTTCGGGTGAGGGATGAATGGACAGCTATTAAAAGTTTCAACATTACGTAGTAAAAAGACTTTTCAAAATTTTAAAGAAATGTTCCCTGGATGGTGGTGACCCTTCCACGACCCCGAAACATAAATTTCGTCCACTCCTCTTTGCACACCATTATCTTATGTTACCTG
>JAHPZR010003747.1:10000-47500 GCA_019787425.1 Platygyra sinensis | reverse complement strand
AAAAAGCTTGCAACTACAAGAAGTCTTTCTTTGTGCTGCTTCGGTAAGAAATTAAAAAAGCGTCATATATGGCCGGGCCCAGGGGGGGGGGGGGGGGGGCTGCCAGCTACCTTTGATCTCGCCGCTTTTCTGGTTTCTATGATCGCCCCAGTAAAGAAATCTGTCAATCACTCGAGAACCATAGCGAGCATGCGCAAAACGCGAACGCCACGAGTGAACCGGCCAGTTTGTTTCGCCGCCATTTCTGTTAATGATCTCTTTTCGATTCGATAATTTTTTTACTCGCTCTATAGTACTTTTAAGCAACAGCTTTTACAATCATGACTAAGGGAATGAAGGGCCAACTTTGTGTCAGATAAGCGACAAGTTTCAGGCTGATATTTTCCTGCTGAGCGTGGCGAATTTCACATTTCTCGGTCGCTTAGTTGTGGGAAGATATTGCAAGCTGCTTTTATTCTGCTGTGGAAATTTTAAGGTTCAATACCTCTTATCCTCCGGCACACCGTCGAAAGAGAAGATTTCCTTTGTAATTATTCTTCTCTACTTTCTCAGTTTGGAAAATAGCGATGTCGAACTGTTTCATGTCTGCCTCCGAATGTAAATATTTGAATGCTGTTTGAATTAAATGTTTCCCAACTTTTCCGACTAGTTGTATATTTAAACTTGAGCTTACATTAAATAAGTTTTCCAATCTAAAGTTTTGTCCGTCTTAATGTACTTATTAAACGGTGCATTTACTTTATGATTTCGCTGTCATATGTTGAGTTTGAGGACTTTCTACGAGTGATTTTAATAAGTCATGAAAATTGGAAGGCAGTTACAGATCACTCAAAAAAATTTGTATGTTTCAATAATGCAGTTATAGTGAAGTTTTGGAAACCTCTATGTCTGTTCAGTACCAGTTTGAACTCTCAAATCTGAAAGCATTTTACTGCTTGAGCTTTTGTGCAGGAATGCCCAAAATGGAATGCTTGGCACAGACTCAATGTAAACTTTTACTAGGTTGAAGTAATTAATTTCATTTACGACCAATTTACAATTTCTTGGCCCGTGGGAATAAAGAAAGCAGTTTATGCTCACATGCTTTGGCTTGTACTGATGATAAGTATCAGTTTTATCTGTGATGGAAGAAAACTGTCATACTTCTGGAAATCAAAATAGGGCTGCCATAACTGACATAACTTTATCTACAAAGGAAGATATGAATATAGACCCAGGGAAGGTAAATGAGCTATGTTACCTGTATGTGTGTGCTAGCTGGTAATGAGGAATACAGGCAAAATGGTCATTAATTAATCCAGAAAACTGACTTTAGCCTGGACAAACCTGAGTCAACAGAGCCTCCACAATGTTGAGTATTAGACACTTGGCTCCGAGGCTTTGGAGAATAACAATAAGTTGTATCAAGTGTCAGGGATGTTTGTTTTATTCTTTTATAGCAAAGAGATGAGTAAGGATTTAAACACATCAGATTTGGCCTAAAGTGTTCCCTATCGGTGGCTAGTTCCTGTGGTAATGAAAGGGACATTAAAATAAGACAAGGAAGCTAGGCCAAAGTTAAGTAAAATGAATGCAGTCTCTAATAGCATTTTGTCTCAAATGGTAATTCTCTGTGAAAAAGAGGAAGATAAACTGATTGAAAACTGTTTCAGAGGCACAAAAAATATAGTTCCAGGGACTACAGAAAGGGTAACAAAATGAGGTAGTATATTCAAACTTCCTGCACACAATTTATATCTCAACTACTTGACTGAGCCTATTATTTGAGCAGTTTAGTAAGTCTAGAAGATCAAAGCAAAAGTCAGAGGATGATTATCAAGAAACAAAAACAACAACAAAAAATGATTAGTTTCACGTATGGACCAAATTGGTGGTGATGATTCTCAATTCTTTTGAGGGACCTCTCCAATATTTACTTTGGTAAATGACGCCAGATGCTTTGCTCTGAAACTGAAACAGGCCTCATGCAGTAATAAATCATTAGGTGAGAGGCAAAATCTTCAACCCTAACGTAACAGAAAAGCCTTGCACCTGCTATATATAACTCAAAATAACTGCTACCTTAAGTGCAAACAGAAGAGTGACGGGTCACGAAGCTGTCCAAAAAGGAACCCCTTACCAACATGGAGTCCAGAAATACAAAAATACTTCGGTTTATCCCACGACACAAAAAGTGCTCGAATGAAATATTACACCGTGATGACTGCAACCTAGCTCACACTGAAACATTTAACATCGATCCACATTACTTCGTAGTAGAGTTCCTGCTCACAGGTTTATAGTGTAAGACTTATCCCGGCTCAATCAAAATGTCCAGAATTTAGATGTCGGGCAACTGGAACTTTTCCTTTGATGCCTGAACGTGAAACAAGCAAAACGTTTACCAAACTTTACAAACGCTTTCCGCGGAAGTTCGCCATGTTTTTTTTTCCACGAAATCAGTACTTAGTCTCGCTCGGCCAGATTTCTTAACTGCGGCGATCATAGAAACTCGGTTCCAGGCCTCGCTGCCAGCCCGCCTGGCCGGGCCAAACAATCGAATGTGACTTTGGTAACGGGTTTGGCATAGTCGTAGTCGTGGCGAGGTTTTCACATGTCACACTAAATGCAGTACCGATAAAAAAAGTTTAAAAAGGATAACTTGCTGGGCTGAACGAATAAGATGTACGTATATCTCTAAAACACGAGTGTAAATAGAACTGAGCGGAGTGCAAGCTCCGTACTTCGCAAAGTCTAGGTGACTGCTTCCGTAAATAGGCACCTTAAGCAACAGACGTTTTCGTTGACGAAGGCGACGTGACGACCGATAAGAAACTGGGGCTAGAACGGTTTCGGGTTGCGGTATAAACTTTGCCTGCTTTGATATGTCAAATATAAAGAGCAGAAATTATTGGTAAATAAAATAGACAGGCCAAACACGACTATTACGGTTCGTGGCATTTGTGCATTTGCCGTTTATTTTTCGGTCTTTCGACCTTTTTGTCGCTTCATTCTTGTTTATGAAGGGCATTTCGTATCGTGTTGTAAGGAGAAAAACTAGAGCCATTAGCTCGTTCTACAGCAAATTTATGAGGTCATAGGTCTGCATGATTTCCGCTGTTATCTGCGTCTTATCTGCGTCGTTTAGTTTGACACCTCTATAATTTGCCATTTGTTAGTGTATTGTTTGGCTCATTTCTGTTGCAAGATATGTTTCTAAGTCTCCAAGTATTTGCTTTCGAGTGACAAAATATGACGTTTACCGTGAATGAGTTGCTAAGTTGCATTCTAAATTATGACGCCGCGTCCGGCTATGATTAGAACTGTTTGCAAGTACTGCAGATAGATTCTTGACACGGGTATCATATTTGCCTTCCTACGTTTTTCTTTGGAGACGCCATAGCTTTGCTTCGAGAAAGCTATACGCTTATCTAGAGAAATTCTTTGTTTCGTGCAGCTGTCTGATCGAGCTTATGTTTCTGGTGCTCGATGTATAGGTTTATTCCTCCTTTGATCGTTCTGGTACCACAGGATTTAAATATAGCTCTTTACGCTCAAGTCTGTTGACCGTGTTGCGTATTCTGTATGCCATTATTCGGCTTAGTTCAGGCAAGACCATGGTTTCGATCCTCCATGTGGATCTCATCAGTTGCCGGTATTTCTAAGAAACTCTGTACGTCTGAAGTTGCCTGCGCAACTCGTACAGAAGTGAGAATGTTAGACATTCTGCGGCTTGGCATAGACTTCTCGTGGTGCGTTTTATATGCCCTTGTGACGGATCGAAAATCCCTGGTTTCTATTGGCTATAATAGCTAGCCAATGGCGTAATGTACTTTTCGATCCTTACCTTTTTGAAGCTCGACCTCGTTATTTTGTGTTTCTTTGACGGCATTTTCTAGATTTCTGATGCACTCGATGGCTGATCTACAGTTTGGAACTATCTTGATATAAACGCACATGTTCGTTTTGCAAACCCCATCTTAAAATTGGAGTTGATGCTATATATTGAGTGCGTAACTTTTGCTTTATGTTCCTTGAGTTAGGTGAGTGCTGCTATGTCTCGCACGATGTAGGACGGGGCTCTGTCAAAACAATATCGCAAATGATGGTAAATAAAATAGACAGGCCAAACACGACTCCTACGGTTCGTGGCATTTGTACATTTGCCGTTTATTTTTCGGTCTTTCGACCTTTTTGTCGCTTCATTCTTGTTTATGAAGGGCATTTCGTATCGTGTTGTAAGGAGAAAAACTAGAGCCATTAGATCGTTCTACAGCATCGTGTATTACTAAAGCATGTAATTACGATTTTTAACCAAAGTTTGTATCACTGCTTATTGAGAAAAAACAGGTGTATTTTTAGACTGCCAAGATTACACACAACTTGTCGTGCTAAACACAGATTTTTTTGCTAATCTCAGCTCACTGCGTTTGTCATTCGACACATTGATTGGCCGCTCAAATACAGGAGTTTTGCTAGCTCTTTTGATAAAGTATCGTAAACAGCATTTTGTGATCATGAAGAATGCAATAATTTTGTAACAAGAAATAAAATTCAGGCGAGACGATTTGGTAGCACGAATTTGTCAGCTCTTGTAAACATTGCAAATGATACATGTACACACTGCTATTCGAATACAAAACGAAATATATTAATTGCCAGAAGGGATTGCCAAAATAAAATCAATGTTATTTCAAGCTATAGCAATCTGCTGGTTATACGTTGAGAAAACCTGAAATTTAACTAATTATACTAAGCAGCATTACGTTGGATGAAGGCAACCTCTTCGCTGAAGTCTAGTTTGCGTGTAGTTTGACATGTGAAAAACAATTTTTCAGTTACGAAAAAATGCGTCCAGGAATGCTTCCAGAACATGGTTTTAAGCATAAAGGTAATCATCATGCAAGTTTACCTTGGTTCGGCACGAAAATAGCACAAAAGTACGCCAAAAAGGGATCAAAGTACTCAGGTTTTCGTCGCGACGTGAAACGCTACGTTCTCACGTTCTCCACTTCAGGGCAACGTCAGGTCACAACGTTTTGTACATGCGCAGTGACGTCTAGAAAGAAATGTCACGTTTCCGGTTGCCGTCGTCAGGACGGCGACGTCAGTTGCTTAAGGCGCCTAATAAATGTTTAGGGAATTTCAAAGCTGAGAGAAAAGAAGAGTCATACCTAGTTCGCTGTATTTCAGCGGTAAGTTTTAATGAGCCACACGTGACGTCTTCGTATTGTGCTTCTCCCATATCAAAGGTACTTGGTCTTATAGCTGCTATTAATCCAACTAGGACTGCCGGAATTCCTGGGGTAAGAGAAACAAAACAATAAAAATTATTATTTTTGCAAATTTGGCGAAGGTTGCCTAGTTGACTTTAATTCATTTAATAATTAAGGCGAGGTATACGAATAATAGATTCTTTCTTTCTTCTATTTGTAGACTTCTAGCATAATAATGCAAACGCTGCAATCTGATTGGCTGAGCTACTTATATACTGTCCGAAATTATAGTGAACCAGTTTCTGTCGAGAACTATCGGCTGATAGTTGCCCCGCGGAAATTTTATGTTATAAAGAAATATTTTCCCGAGAGGGCAAATATGCTAGTTTTAACAACATGTACAACAGTAGACATTCGAGGAAATGGTACTTTAAGTTTCTTACATCTTTATTGTTCACCGCTAAATTTTCTTCCGCGCGCCAGTTCAGATATCATAATCAATTATTTTCAACGTTTTTAGATGACAGCTGTTTGAGTCAAATGTAAAATTTGAAAAAGAAAACAGGCAAAAACTCACTTAATACAATTTCAATTGTTTATTTTCTATAAGCCCACATGTTTACACAAAAACGTTCATGGACGACTACTGTCCATCCGAGTATTTTCCTCGGACGGACACCATGGACTGATAGTGTCACCACAGATGAACACTATCGTGTCACGTGATCAATTTAAACCAATAAGAATCGTAGAAAATTGAGTGGCGAACTATAATTGCTATAGTGTGTAGTGGCATAAGATTACAGCATTTCCATTGGCAGACTAGTAGAATTCTACTAAAAGTTAATAGTTGATTCGGCCTTCGGCCTCATTAACTATCACCTCATAGAAATCTCGAGTTCAAAATCTAACTGTTATTTAGGAGAAAAATAAGAATATCATCGAAATATATTATTGGAATTTGCAGCTCACCCCATCCCATTGCCAAGTATGCAACGTACTTCCTCTTAACCGAGAAGACTTTAACCAACTTGATGTACAGGTTTATTCCTTCTACAAGCATCCATGTGAACAACGCAGTGTGAATAAAGAACTGACAGACTGTCACAGCCGAACATAAAACCTGCAAAACCGAACCTTTAATTTCAATAATGCAAAAGTCAGATTCTATAGGTTCATTCATTAATTAAGACAGTGTAGCTACCGTGACATTTTCGTGGTACTGGCTTAAGCCAGACACCATTTATGTCATTAGTTATGTCATCGACCACTAATATATCATCCGGTCACCGTTATGTCATTTGGAGTAAAACAATTTCGAGTTAGTTGCGAAACATAGGCTCTTACTGTCGGCTCTACGAACGTCTACGATATCTGACCACTATCCCACTGCCAAGTCAAGATGCGAACTCGTTCTCGGCGCGCTTTTCCGACACATGATGACAGTAGACGTAAGATCGTTCGCATATCTTGATGAGTAGGCAATGTTGTCTATGTCGTCTCTATTTCTTTCTCATATAGCCAGGTACAGGTTTCACCAAATGTACCAAAGAATCGTTCTCGACGAATCTTGCAGGAATTTGAGCGGTTTCCGAAAAGTTTTTTTTATCGGAAATACCATTGTAATATGGTATCAGCATCAATCGACAATAAAATAAGTCGGCATTCATCGACCTGCTGGCAAAAAGCCATCTTATCGAACTAGGTCGACTGGATCGTTTGCATAATTTCTTTTATGGAAATAAACAGAGATGCTTGCTTCTTATCTGTTTAAGAAAACTCCATTCAGTGTCATCTATTCACCATCGTTTGTCTCGGTCAGCAGTATACTGTCAGTTTCTACTTTTTATTTCTTTTGAAACTGAAATTTAAAAAAGCAGATCACGAGTGAAATACGCTTTTTCTACATACCACGTGATCCCGTCTTGAAGCAAACAAGCTTTTGTCTGAAACAAATACGAGATTTCCAAGACCCAGAGACAAGAGGAGATTCTTGTGTTAATGAAACAGCTTCTCTGAAGTTTTTAGCCTGTATGGTGGAATCAGAGCCAGTGTTAATGTTGTGACTAAAGATTACAACTTGGCATCTACTTTTCTATCTTGCAAAGTAAAAGTCGTGTTTCCCAAATCTCCACATCTATTTTATGTTTTTATCTCGTTCCAATTTTACTCTGTTAATGGGGTTGGGGAGTGCTCTCGTTTAACTCCTTTCCCGAAAGTTAATCAGTAAAAAGTTCGATAAAACAATCCTTATTTTACTTTTTTGCGTAAATGGGGCCCTCTCTCCTAAAGTTCAGTTGCCTCTAAGAACCTTATCAAAAAGTTACAAAGTATTTGATGGTGTCTTAGCAAAGATGGGGCACGCAAACAAGAGAACGAAATGGCAAATGAGTCAAACCAGAAGATATTTGGCTTGGAGGCGAGTTAGGTGGAGGAGACTTGAGAAATTTAAGATTAGAGTTAGCGTTGCTACTGAATGACAAGGGGCCGAAAATATCAGTGCAGGCAACACTAAATAGTAACATTTAGCCTGCCTACTGTGTGTCTGCTTGGTTTACTCCTAAGTGATGTCATTCCCTACTCCACCTTGAAAACGGAAACACGTAAAATGGGCTCGATATAAAATTGCATATTGTACTGCATATGTTTGTTTACCTCAGTGCTGTAAGCAGTATGAGCTTCAGGAATAACTGCTGCTATTGAAATACATAACAGGGACTAGCTCCAAATTACTTGAATTCTCTCGTGCCTTATAGATTCCTTTGACTTGGTATTGATTGTAAAACGAAACCTCCTGTTCCCTTGAAAACAAAAACAAAAAGACAAAAAAAAATAACACCAAAATTGGAAGAAGTAGAACTTTCAGGTTTATTCAACAGAAGCAGACAGAATCTACCAACGAATGGGTTATAATTAGGGTAAGGTGCATCCGGCTTCTCCTCTTCTATCGTGTTAGAGAGGGGAAATGCTATGAGAACACTAGCCACGGGTGGATGATTCTACGGCTCAGTTCTTTGAGCTCTGGCAATCTTTAACAGTATTTCAGTTGTTGATTAAGAAGCACATAGAAAATACGTACAGCAGGAAAAAAGAGAGAAATTGGCTATAGTTAAAGTGTAAATGAAGCGAAATAATTTTTTTCAATATTTTGAAAGTTCAACATTTAAAAAAAACTATTCCAAAGTTTAAAACCGTGGTTGGAAAAAAATTAGCGATTTTTGTTAACACCTGAAAATTGTGCGATTTTGCTTTCAATAATGGTTCTTCGAATCGCGCGGCCAAATATGTCCTGATCACGTAGTGTTGTGGACCAGACTACGAGATTGCCAATACGATACGGCGTGTATTGGCTATACACAACATCGATATCCTCTTCGTCATTTAAAGATTCAGAGAAAAGCTCTCAATTCGGAATCGCTCGGCATGTTGTTTTGCCTCAGAAACCTTTCTTAATGATTTTAAATTCTGTTCACAACACTACGTCGCAAGATCCCACAAGATGAAATTGAACAATAAACTCTCGTCCAGTCTCCTGACCATTTCTTGACAAAAATTAAGCAGTTTTCAGCGCCAAAAAACATGTCTAAATTTTTGTTTGGGAGAACTTTAACCTTTACAATCGATTTATTTACATATTGTCCGGTAAAATTATGCAAAAAATCACTTCATATGCACTTTAATAGGTAAAGATTATCAAAGTGTAAATTGTTTCTTTTGCGCCGTCCTCTGTCAACGGTTTAGGCTAGTTGCCTGTTTCTGTCGACATTATAGGTACAATACATTTGGATAAACTGCAGTTCGTATCTCTTCTGATAAGTATTCAAGTATTTTAAACATGTTGACCGTGTTTGCAGTTAGCTTTACCTCGTCAAACTCCACACTTGTACAGTTATTAGCTCTCAAGGCGTCCTTTATTTGCTGACTGGTAATCTCCTTTGTCTTCAGTGAAGTTGCATATATGACAAGAAAGTAAACAGGTGGGTATAGAAATGGAAATACTAACTAGAAGCCTTCCTGTTGTCTACTTTCAACATGTATTTGCTGATTGGTAATCTCCTTTGTCTTCAATGAAGTTGCATATATGACAAGAAAGTAAACAGGTGGGTATAGAAATGGAAATACTAACTAGAAGCCTTCCTGTTGTCTACTTTCAACACGATATCAACAAACGAACTGGTACAAAACGATGTAACGAAACAATGATGTAAACGATAGCAACGGGTTCAAACTTGGTGGAGTTGAAGCTATCGTAAAATTTACACATCTTAAAAGAACTCCTCAACAATGGGAAAGCTGATGAAATTCCCGCCCACTTTGTAATTTCAAGCTCATTCTATACGCTAAAAAAATTACGTGCTAGTCGACTTGAAATCATTAGTTCGAGAACTTTATC
This sequence comes from Platygyra sinensis, assembly GCA_019787425.1. NCBI lineage: Eukaryota > Metazoa > Cnidaria > Anthozoa > Scleractinia > Merulinidae > Platygyra > Platygyra sinensis. Next base: position 37,912 of record JAHPZR010003747.1, on the reverse strand, counting down.
GGTGGGTGGATCTCTGAATCTTTAGGGTATATTTCAAAACTTAGCTCCTAAATACTCTTAGTCAGGGGTACTGCTGCTTCTTCTCATTGTCGGTGGACTGAAGTCAGCTAGTCATTGCAAAGTCAGCTAAGGCGATTAATCTCGTAAGGCTGGTAGCCGTTTAAGCTTAAATGGTGTACACACTTCGCCGGAGGAATTTGAAAACCGTGTTTACATTCTGAAAACGCATCAAATGTTTTCCGTCCACACTACGAGGGAGGAATTTTGAAAACGGAGGTTTCACTCTGAAAACGCATCAAATGTTTTCCGTCCACACTACGCCGGAGGAATTTTGAAAACGGAACAATCACAGGTCATTCTGGATTTGTGTTAGAGGAAGGCTTGATCTGGAAATCACGTGATCATCGTGACGTCTAGCCTGGTTTTGAAAGAGCTATGTTTCCAATATGTTTTTCTTCTACAGTACACGAAAACGAAAAGACGTCTCTTCAAATTTCTCCAATTTGAAGGTTTAGCTGGAAAAGATCCGCTCTCGTGACTGATTGGTGTGGACGATAGGCCTAGCCAAAGAATTGAAGCTACCTTTTCAATTTTCCAAGGCTCATTGTGGACACTGCATTAGTTATGCATAATATTCACCTCACTTACCAAGTTTTTATTTGCCGTTATATTCTGGTTTGGGCTTGTCTCATTTCTTAAAGCCACGTCATTGCTTTTGGGAGTAATTTTTAGGGTCGGTTTAATCCCCTCTGGTGGTATACGTAGAGCCGTATTTAACTTCACAATCAGTTTTTTCCTTGCTATGGTGAACGTTGGGGCAGCTAGTATGAAGTTATCTTTTAATTTGCACATTGTATTTTCACTGAAATTTAAAGAAATGATAATAACCCTTAGTTGCTGTTGGTATTGTGACATGTACATTCATTTATTGTTTTTAAAAAGTGGACAAGGTCAGTTAGCCACAAAACAAAACAAAAAAAAAAACGGCTGTGACTTTAATTGCACAAGTTCAAAGATTCAATGGTCACTTAGGACTTGCACGCTCCTGTGATATGACCAAACACTTTGTAACAAATCTCAAAATAGAGCGACCCATTTGGGCAACTAAGGACATACCAGATTGATCAGGACTGAATAATGCGGCTAACTTACTAATTGATCGGAGTTACGAGAGAAGAACTGGTGCATGATGGTGGGGGAGGGTGGGGGGGGGGGGGGGAGGGGTAAAACAGTATTTAAAACTAATTAGCAAGGGATAACAGTACATGCAATCTGTATTCTCTAATTCTTCCTGCTCTTGTGCCCAGGGGCCCGTTTAGCTGTTTTGTTTTCCATTCTAGAGGGAGTTTCAAAAGGTTTGAAAATTTGTTCTGTGAAGTTATCAGCTAAAGAAACAAAATGGACTTCATCAAAGGTCAGAACACGCCCTATTTTTCTTAAGACTTTGATATCAAAATCTGATTCCGGGCCCGTTAAGTTACCGGGCCTTCGAGAAACGGTCCACCGGCCGGTTTTTCGAAAACCTGTTAACGCTAACCCAGGATTAAAAGCCAACCAAAGTATCAATTTTTCTTGCATAAAAATATTTTCACTTCTTACGTTTTATGCAGTCTGAGACTACTCAAGCTCTTAATTGAGGACAAACATAAAAAAAGCTCATCAAAAACGCAAAATGAAATACAAAACTAAAATCCAAATTCTCGCTTATCCTGCCCTTGCTTTTATACATAGTCGTGTTACTAAATAGCACTGCGTCATTGATGTGACTCTCATCAGATACCTGATAGTATGAAATGTTGAACTGGAACCAGCACTGTAGGCTTCAGTGTTGTTAGGAACCTGACGAAGGAATTGCAATGCTTTATCCGCCAGAGAGCTTCTGTCATCTGCCTTTGGAATGGAACAGTTCAGTCGTGACTAACGTTTAGACATATCGTGTGTGTCATACATAAATACTTTATACATAGAGAGGTAAATGAATTTTAATGTGGAATTCATGATAAAATGATGACGTCACAAACATATGATAAATTTACATTGTTTTCACACCCTGAAAAACAAAGGTACATCATGTAATTTGAAGGAATGTGCAACGTACAACCTGAAAATGTTTTGTGCATTCCAGAGTAAGTCGAGAGACTTACCAATTTATGTTCGCAAAATGGTGGCCTCCGAACAAAAATAAAAGAATAAAGTGCAGTTTCGATGACGTGCTATGAAGAAACAAAAGTACACAAATGTTACTTCACTAAAAACACGCGCACGAGTAGTCTGACCTTTCAAGGAGGGTATAGGTTTAGATTTTCCTGCTTGGCAGCTGAGAAATGACTCGTATTCAACTCATAGCTGAGATCAACGGTACCTTTACCAATAGCAGAGAACTTGACTGAAATTCTCACTGATAACTGAGAAATGGGCGACAATTTGTCTGAAAACTGACATTGCAGGCCTCCCACACCGACCCTCGAATTCGCAGCTTGACTTCAGTTTTTCGCATTTCAAATAGTTTTCACAGAGAAGCTAATGGATGGGTGCATTCTTACGATAATAAATCTGGCGACATTAACATTATACCCGTCAGAATAGCCCTTTCCCGCATACCAGCAAGCAATAGCGCCGAGTCGAGGTCAGGGTGGTCAAAACTACAGGAAAATAACAGGCCCTGTGGGGGATTTCATGCAGTTCATCTGCACAAGTAAGTCATTAGTGCGTAGAGCTCATACCTTACAGTACTGCAGTGCTATATCAGTATTTTGGTGAGTGAGTGGCGTAAGTATTGTTGTTACGGCATTGAAAAGATCCTTGAACATGTCTAAAAAAGCTTTGGGATTGGTGAAATCTTGTGCTTCAGCTGAAGTAGCCATTTCTTTTGACACATTCATAAAGTTGCTTTCGTTCAAATCTGCAATCTAACCAAAAACAATTTAGAAATCCATTACTGTCATCGACTTTTTTTTAAAAGTGGGTGAAGTTACATACAAAAAATAATTAAGCAAAAAACCAACACTAGAAAACGCCTAAATAAAAAGATTTAACCCTCTGGCGTACACGAAAGGACGGGGGTGGTGGGAGGGGGGAGTGTCAAAATCCTCTCCCAGGATTATCGTTGTAATAAGACTCCGCTCCCTGAGCGGGCAAGATGAGCCGAGTCCTGCACTGTGATTGGTTACCCGAAGGAGGCAAGATGGTACTATCTTGTCGGCTCGCCAGGTTACCGGCTGTGTCAAATGGCCTGGCAGAACAGTTAGGTTGGATGGGAGAGGCATTTACCATAATTTGCCAACCCCTTGGGTTAAGAACTCAACATATACACTTTAGATACACAAGCTGCATCTGACAGGATTTGTTGTAAATCCAACTTACTTCTATCGCCAGTCGCATCTAGATTTTAATAGAGTAATTATTATTAATTTATGTATTTACTGGGCATGTCGGAATAAAGAAAATGAACGGCTGAAACTTACTTTTTTCTTAAAGTACTCCACTAACGCTTTCTTTTCACAGTCGCAAATATTCTTGTGGATCCAAACTGTACCGTTAACTTTGCCAGTACATTTGCTACCAAATGCTCCTAGTGAATGCAAAAATTGAGTATGTGGCGGATAATATAGTTCCGCTTATTATAGTTTATCATGTTAGGATACGACGACAACATCATTAATGACAACAGTTCGAAAAGTGGGAGAAATGAAAACAGTTGATAAAAGAACGTCCTCCATGGAATTTCGAATATTTATTTAGTTGACACATCTCCATGCAAACTTAAGTTCAGCAAGAAGAACGATGTTTGATATTTGATCGAAAAGAACATGTGATTCAGTACAAGGCTAATTTGAAGCTTTTTAAGAGGAATTTAAAAACGCAAACTTTACCGGCAGTTTTAGATTTGTGTTTGAGGGAAAATTCCCTCAGGAAAATAATTTTTGTGACGGCATCGTTTTCAAAATATTTTCCGTTCACAAGAAAACGTGAAGAAATAAAGCTACGTTTTCAAATTCCTTCGGCGTAGTGTTGAGCGGCCTATGAGTCGATAAGAACACGTCGTCGTCGTCTTTATTATTATCATTATCATTATTATTCTTCTTATTATTATTGTTATTGTTATTATGTTATTGTTATTGTTGTTATTGTTATTATTATTGTTATTATTATTATTATTATTATTATTATTATTATTATTATCGTTACTATTATTGTTGTTGTTGTTGTTACCGATTTACTGTTACTGTTACTGTAACTTTTACTGTTACTGTTACCATCCCTGTCATTGTCACTGTCACTGTCACTGTTATTGTTATTGCTAAAGTCGACGTTTCGGCGTCATCGTGACACCATTCTCAAAGCGAAGTGAATAATTAATGCAAATATTTAATTTCTATAGTCTATACAAATTAGCATAATAACACAGGATCACAAGTTCTTCAAGTGAATACCTTTGCTCAAATGGGATCCGTTTGCACGTTTAGGGATGGTTTTTGCTTCTTTTAAAAGAATTTCTTTAATTAGGCAATCAAATTTGTTAGTAAATTTACGAAGCACGTGAAATTGTTATGAAAGACAAGGCGGTACATTCGAGTTTTGTAATGTTTACAAATGGACGACGATTTTTGGTTGTGTCCATTAACGCGTTCGTGAAGGTGGCCGCGAGGCATTCCGTTCCACCTCCATAGTAAACTTTGCTGATGGGTAGCAGTGGTTTAGGGTGTCAAGAAAAGTACTGGCTAATGCTATATCAGGCACGATGGTAAATGTGTCATCCACATATCGTCGATAATTTTCTTGACACCCTCAATCACTGCCGTCAAATTTTTTTTAAACATTATTTTGACATTAAATTATCCCAGTTGCACTTCCCAATGATCGTACAACAATTGATACCACCTGCACAGTTTTCATATTTCACGTTCTTCAATTTCTCTTTTAAGATCCTGATATTAATATTATTATCATTATTATTATTATTATTATCGTTATTATCGTTATCATCGTTATCATCGTTATTGTTGTTATTGTTATTTTTGTTATTATTGTTATTATTATTACTATTACTACTATTATTACTATTATTACCACAAAACCAATACAACTCATAAAACAAATTAAATAGGGTGTCACCTGTCCAGTTGGAGTTAATTAAAGAACACTGCTTAATAATCTCTTCGTCCACTGGCGTTCTTGTCCAAAGAAAACCTTGCGATTTTTCTGGAGCACAGAAGTCTGTTAAAAGAAGTAGCAATATTCGTTAAGTAGGACATCGAGACAATGAAATAAAAGTTAAGTTCAAATTATATTTCGTGTGACAATCATTGAACCGAAAATAAAAACAAAAAATATATAATGACCCATGAAGAAATTGGCTAACACAGGAACTAAAGGGGAACTCATAGCTATTCTATGTACTTGGTCATAAAAGAAACCGTTGGATAAAAAATGAGTGGGGCTAGTAGAAAAAATTAAAAAGTTCCTTAAGTTGAATTTTGAGTTTAAGTACTAAATAATCCAGCTTTATTTAGCAATTATTGAATGAGGCTGAGTAGAATATGAAGAATTCTTCAGATCAAGGACGGTGTTATCCAACGAGGCCGAAGGATAATACCCTCCGAAATCTGCAGAATTCTTCATATCCCACGAAAGCCAAAATCAACAATTGCTTTATTATTCATTCAAAATATTCCCCCGTTCGTAAAGGAGTTTCGCCACTTCGCTCTTTGTTTTTCCTCTCACCAAATACAGCACAACCTCACCCCCAGTTTTTTTTTTTTCGTTCAACGGTTCAATAATCTGCAGCGGGCTGCACTTTTGACGTCATTTTGACATCATCGGTTCAATAATCTACAGTGGGCTGCACTTTTGACGTCATTGGTTCAATATGACAAAGATTTTTTTCAAATTTTGCCAACAGCAGCTTGTTATGGTGAATTATGCGCGTGGTTTGAACCAATCAGAAACGGGAAAATATTTTGAACGAATAATAATATCAAATGTGGCATTGATGCAGCTAAATCAATGGTTTCAGATAAAGGGGTAATTGTAAATGGACTCACAACATCATATGAGACCATAAACATGTCACTAAAATCAGCATCTTGGCGGAATATCCTTAACCTTAACAAAACTGAAAGTATCTGTGGCATAAAACTCTGAGCAGATGTGGGGCTTTGGTAAAGAACAAAGATAAAGACAAAGACAAAGATCAAGTGCTTAAAGAGAACGGTTGCTTTTATGGTCAACAAGTATATGGAGTAGCTATGGGTTCCCCTAAAGCTCCTGTGTTAGCGAGTTTCTTCATGGGTCACTATGAAGAGCTCTGGTTAAAAAATTCCACTGGTCCCAAGGTACCATACTATCGTAAAAAAATATGATAAAAAAAGTGTAAAGTAAAAAAAGAGTGACATAGAGCGGTGAAGAGAACTGAAAAATATTCCTCTACAAGGAAAAATAAGTATGCCTAATTCAATGACAAAAAGATCAAACCTCTCTTGATGCATACAACAATGTCGCGCCCAGGATTGTTTTTTCAAAATTGATGACATACGCAGTTTAGCTCTGCTAGACAAATTTTTCGTGAATATTTCAATTTCTTGCCTCGTCAATCAAAGCGTATCAAAAAAAAAAAATATGCATCGTTTTCCTAGCTTTATTAATCTGCATAGGTTAGTTTTTAGTTGCAACTTCTTCAAAGTCTAATTTATTACCGTTTCTATTTTTCTCCTCTTCTAGCTATCTCACATAGTTCCGATCAAAATAAAGTTCTTACATTGATCACAGTTCCTCTCGTCTGATTGATCGCCACAATTGGGAAGAATATTACATCTGTCTCCAAGCGATCTAATCTCATCACCACTTTCGCACAAGAAAAGGTCATCATTTGATATTAAAGACAACTGTCTTATCCCTAAAATGAAAAGATTATATGAAAAGGAAGTATCAAGAAGAGCCACGAGGAACATTGATGTGGGTGAGTTCATCTAAATCCATAGGAACATTCGAGCAATAATGGCGAAACTGAGTTACTAAACATACCTTATGACATGGCAATATTTTTTTTAATATAACTAAGAAGAAGTTATCCATTTTCCAATTAAAGGAGCTCCGTCAGGGTATTTTGAGTTATTTTGACCATCGATAAAATTACCTTTAAATTTTAGGAAACCTGAAGGTAATGCTTTACAAAGATAGAAAAACATCAAAGAGATAATAACAAACTATAAAGGAACAAGGATGGTTAAGGAGGGAAACGATTGACACGGATTACAAACAACGAATTTGAAAAATTGAGGCTAAACTTTTCAAAGCATTTAACCGTGACATAGCTCCTGTAGAGCAGACGTTCCTAATTAGTTAAGAGCGCAATAAGTCCCCGTTTACACGGGTCCGGACAAATGTTTGCACGGACGAATTTTGCTCCTGGACCGCCTGTTTGTATGGATCCGTACAAATTCTGTTGCAGTGGTGTTTACACGGATCCGTGCAAATTTTAGACCAGTCGCGGTATTTGATTCCAGGCCATAACCCCGCTAACTGAGCAAAAAGTTGCACGGCTCGGGTGTTTACACGAGTCCGTACAAATATGGAACCGTGTTGACCTGCTTTTTTCAGGTCCCAAACTTGCACACTTGGCCGTTCAAAAATTCGCCCAGTTGCGCCGGTTTCGTGTAAACGCAAGGTGGAACCGTGCAAGTTTTTTTCCGTGCAAAGATTTGTCCGGACCCGTGTAAACGGGGCCCAACACACGCTTTAAGCATTCTTACGATGTTTGACAATACCTTTCTCGATAATGCTCTAGAATTTCACTGCGGGGTCACTTAGAGAAATGAAGCGAGTTCTTTTCAATAGTACCCAAACGTGCTATAAGTAGATTGGAAGAAAGTATTTTTTGCACTTATTGCTCAAACTTTGAGCGGAATCCATATCATACTAATTGTGGCTGGTTTCCTCTAAGCGACTTGTCAATACCTGTAGGTAAAGTTTACTTTAATTGATTTGATGGTAAGTAAGTCTTTGTTAAAAGCAAGGTTGTAATTGATTTTGTAGCCGGGTTTTCCTTGCCGTTTTTCTTAAAATTACTAATTTTTAAGCTGGCAAATTTTGCATGGATAAATAGATCGACTGATCGACGATTTAAATGTTATAATGAAATTATTGGTTGACTGGTTGATTAATTCACTGATTCTTAATTAATTAAGGACGTTCGCGCGAAATTTTTCTAACATTGATTTTTTTCTGAAAATTTTACCATTGAAAGATCATGAGTTAGCGATGTCAGAAATGTAAAAAAAATGGGGGGTCACCGACTTCGTTTTGGAAATAACATGCCCGGAAGAACACCTAAATCTGAGTAAATCGTGCTTCGTTAGCGAAGAAGATCAAAGTGGCTGCAAGTCCCAAAATATTGTAATTAGAGCTTTGAAGGGAAAAGTTCTCTGCCAAATATGGTTTGGATGGACCTATTAAGCAAATTTAGTCAACTTGTGAGGTTCCTTAAAGAATAAGTTCGCATTTAGCGACCATAGTTTCACGCGCCTTGCAGCCGCAAGATGGCAGGATTCCATGTCCCGTGGGCAGAAATATTCAAATTTTTTAAACTTCCCACATTGATTTTTTTTTCATTTTTGGATAATGTGTAGATAATTGCAAATAAAATCTGTTTCTGAAAAGAAAAGTAGGGGTCACCGGACGTCCAAGATCGTTAAATCCAATCAAAGCTATAGCAATGGCCATCTGCCCTATCATTGTTCATTTTAGTACTTAGCGCGGGCGCTCGATGTATGACGTGGCATGGCGTGGCATGTGGATTTGCGTGCGCAGTAAGGATGCGCAGAAACAATTAGCGCGAACGTCCTTAAGTTGCAAACTAACCAAAACACGGTAGAACCCGAGTATAAGAACCTAGATTCTAAGAAACTGTTAGGCTAAAATTCGACACAGTTAGACTCCCTTTGCATAATAACATGTCGTATATTGCTATGTAAAACCTGTTTAGGATAACGTGGAAAACTCCAGGTTTTTATCCGCTGGTGGACCTGTGCTAAGCCACAACTTTAACACAAAGCAAATGCTTAAAACTCCAAAACATCTACAAAAACAATTGCATGCAATTCCATGTAGCAATAGCAGCAGCAACAACAAGAAAAATCAATACTAATCGTCGTGTTTTTCGGTAGCCACTGTGTGATCTTTAAAATAATCTGTTTCTAGATATGTAAGCTTAGTTCGTTGTTATCAGCGTAATTTGTGTGTGTTCTTTAGATGTGCGTGTTTGTGTGTGAGCCTGAGTAAAAATAGTGGCATTGTTATCACTGTTGATAACCTACAGAACTGAAGAAGCAATGGTAAACAATATGTACCGCTATATTCATTGGGACATGCATAATACCAACCTGGTATCGCACCAGTGCACAGCACTCGACCGTTATCAACATGGCAACCAGGCCTTGCACTTTGATCAGAGCTGGTACAGTAAAAATCAACGCCATTTTCCTTCCAGTGATCTCCATCGTAGTACAGTTTATTGTTCCATCTACAAGCTAGGTAAAATAAAAGATTTAATAATGTAGTCGATAGGAGGAAGTTTGTTGGAGAATGCAACAGAAGCAAAGTTTATTCTCAAAATCTTGACTCTTTGAAGGAAAAAGACAGAAGTTGCAATGGAATAAAATTTAGTTATATCCACCTGCCCGTGCACTGTATCCAAGTAAGGGCTTGACATGGGACAGATATTACATTGCGGACACTCGAACCATGAACGCTATGGCTTTATTTTCACTTTATTTGTACTTTTTTTCACTTATTTTAATATTTTTTTCCCAACTAGCCAATCACAGCTGCGAGTCGATGCAACGGCTGAGACTTTTTTCCTCGTTATTTTCAAAGTGGTGCATTGATTTCAAACAACGGTGGAGACATTTTTCCAATTTTTTTTTTCAAAGTTCGAATATTAGGCCATTTAAGAATGTTGAAGTCCAAACTTTTACGAATTATTAGGGAAGTTGGAACTTTTAGGTTTAAGTGAAAAAAATTCACAACAGAATTATGTAGGGCATTTGGAAAGTAATTTTAAGGGTTTAAATTGTTGTAATTATGTGAGGCACTTTTAAGTAACTTTAATATGCATTTTTATATAAGGGACTTTGCCCAGCTGCTGATATTGATCCCGAACTTCTAAGACTCTTAAAAGTTCGAACTTTTAGGACTCTTAAAGTTCGAACTGTGAAGACTCTAAAAGTAGTTCGGAGTTTAAAGACTCTTAAAATTCGAAATTTTAGAGTCTTAAAAGTTGGACCTTTTAAGAGTCTTAGAAGTTTGAACTTTTAGAGTCATAAAAGTTCGAACTTCAAGAGTCTTAAAAGTTCGAACTTTTAAACTTTATAGAAAATAAATTTTAAGAGTCTTAAAAGTTCGAACTTTTAAGACATTAAAAGTTCGAACTTTTAAGACTCTCAAAGTTCGAGCTTTTTGAGTCTTAAAAGTTCGAACTTTTCAGACTCTTAAAGTTCGAGTATTAGGCCATTTAGGAATGTTGAAGTCCGAACTTTTACGAATTATTTAAGAATCTTGAAGTCCAAACTTTTACGAATTATTAGGGAAGTTGGAACTTTTAGGTTTAAGTGAAAAAAAATTTCACAACAGAATTATGTAGGGCACTTGGAAAGTAATTGCAAGGGTTTAAATTGTTGTAATTATGTAAGGCACTTTTAAGTAACTTTAACATGCATTTTTACATAAGGGACTTTGCCCAGCTGCTGATATTGATCCCTTTTCCATTCAAAAACAAGGAACTAATGAAATGCAACATATTTATTTCGGCGGCAGACGTAAAACAACATTAGGAACACTGACTAATGAGTTAATCGATTTCGCCATCTTCGTTGGACTGCAACCCTCGTGTTTTCTCACCACCGTGGCTATAAATAGCTTGCGTGCAAAAGACCAGATCTGAAGATAAGCTGTCAATCATGATGTTGTTCCTAAATTATGCAACTGAATTTGAAGCATCTAGTTTTGAAACAGCTTCGCCAATTGCTATTTTGGTCTCATTGGGAGTGCGCGATGTATTTTGTTTGAGGTAGTATTTTACCTGGTTGAAGCAAAACTCGCAGGTATTTAGGTGGGGCGAGTACGAAGGCTAAAACAAAATTATTGATACTATGTTCTTGTAAGATATCCCTCAGTAACGGTTCGACTTGGTGTCCGTGATGAAATCCGCAGTTATCCATTATGATAGTCACCGAGTTCCAGAATTGGTGAGCCATCTGCTCTTTCTACTGCTTAAGCCTCATCGAAAAAGTTCAGTATTTCCATTCCATTAGAAGCACCCCGTAAAATATTGTAGTAATCAACTCCTTGTATTGAGTGAAGCAGGTGTAGTTCGCGTTCGAGGCGTAGCACTGTATTTCGATGGCAGGCTCGCCGATATATGAATTACCGTATACATGATTTCCTGAAGTATTTTGACACCGGACTCATCAAAAAAGTGAAGTGTAGTACAGTCTAGTTGCGCAATTTGATCAAGAAAATAATCTTTATAGTTGATGTTTACGTCTGACAATGAGTCCGTCGGTAGTTGCCTATAAAGTTTTTTCTTCGTCATAAAACAATCCTCCGTAAGCACTTTCTTATTGCACTTTGAGAGGGTAAAAGGTGAGGTGGCGAAACTACATCCAGCAATAAGCGCTGTTGAAGTTCAGATGTTTATGTGCTAGGCCTGCACAATTTCTCGGATTCAATGTAATCAATAACGTCTTGTGTTTTCGCGTCGGAGCGAGAGACGTGTTGTTGTCCACATAGTTTTGAACAACTTTATTGGCATAGCCAATACTAACTCGCGCTGTGCCTGAAATTTGTCTTTGGGAAAATTCCTGATGGTGGAGATCAAGAATTCTCTCTCGATAAATATTTGGTAACGCGCTTCCGTTGTCGTAGATGCCTTGTTGTTGCTGCATGATTAATCCTGAGATTACACTGACTTAATTATTTCAAGAAAAATTATAGAAAGTCATTTTTCGCTCCCCAAAAGAGCTTAAAGTGCCTATGAAGTAAAAAATAATTGTTTCTTATTTGAAAGCCCTCTCAAAGTATAGAAGAATGGCGTTTTTCTTTTAAGAATATATTTTTTTGTTTTACAGATATTTACGTTTTTATAAGTAAAGTGATGACGTCATAGGTGGTTCCACTAAAACAGTACAACACTCAATCAAGAATATCTCTGGAAATATTAAAGCGGTATTCTTCAAACTTGGCATGAGGACTGTTCATCACTAAAGAAGCAACATGACACCCGTCGTGCCGTTGCCATGACAACAGTTATGCCGCTGGTCTTGTTTTCATTAAGACTAAAATTCCCAGATTTTATCCTAAACAAGGATAATCCACTCACAACAATCTAGTGGGGATAGTAAAGGCAACATGGGAACCATTTGTGTGCCGAGCTAGACCCCCTGTCCCACTTTAAAAGATTGCTAATGGAGATATTTGGTTTTTCACAGAAAGAGACTGGAGCCGAGAGTGTTGCCATGACAACAACATAGTAGGTGTCATTCTGTTTCTTTTGTGATGCACGTTTCTGGTGCCAAGTTTGAAGAACACTGCTCCAATATTTCTGGAGATACTCTTGATTGAGTGTTGTACTGGTTTAGTGGAACCACCTATGATGTCATCACTTCCTCATTTGCATAATACAAAAACGTAAATATCTCTAAAACGAAAAAAGATATTCCCAAAAGGAAAACGCCATTCTTCTCTACTTTGAAAAGCCTTTCAAATAAGCAGCAATTACTTTTTACTTCATAGGGACTTTAAATATCTAAAAATGCATCTGTTTAGATGAAAGTAGTACTTACTAGTAAAATTTGCTGGAGCGTAGGCCATTTCGCGGTGAACTGAAAACCCGAGTCTGACTTCAGTGAACGCAAATTAATTCCCGTCAAAAAAAACCGCTAACGTTATTTGGAACGCATGTATAACCGAGCACCGAAAAGCGTCTCAAACGTGTAGCGTGGAACGATAAAAACATGGAAAAAAGGAGAAAAAATGTCTCTGCCATTGCTTCGGTTCACAAATGTGATTGGTTAGTTCTGGAAAAATATAAAAAATAACTACAAAACAAGTGAAAAAAAGTACAAATAAAGTGAAAATAAAGCCATAGCGTTCATGGTTCGAGTGTCCTCAGTGTAAACAAGGGAACTTGGCGAACTAAACCAGTGCTCAAATACAGTACAGAACACTTTCAGAGCAGTAATTCTGGTTTCTTCAAATTTTTATTACCTTTATTTTATTTAATCTTCAGTGAGCAGTAAAGTTATAGAATGCTTTAACTAAATTTCACTTATCCGGTTGTTCAAACGACTCTATGCATCACATCCTTTCAATAAGGGGTATGCAAAGCATAAAAACCCAACAATGCAATTTATATAGGGAATGAATTCGGAGGTAATTTATTTTCTTCTTCATACGATATTCTGGATGTTAAAAAACATTTCTGTCACAACCGCTGATTTGAGGAGTATTCTGTGACCTATATTTGATTTGCAACAACGTGAAATGAATTACGTTTTTTTTCCAGTTATACTCACCATGGCATACCCCTTTGTTCTTTTTCAGGTAGGTCGCCACGTTACACTCCGGTTGACTGCAATTTTCAGTAAACGTGTTTTGAATCGTTTGAGTCAAAAGCAAGAATGAAGTTATTGCAAGCTCTCTTGAGCAGTTAATATTGCCTTGAACACATCTGCACGTAATACATTTCTCAACCGACCACGTGGCTCCCTCAAAGTACTGATTCGAGTCCTCGTCTTGACAAGTTATTTCTGGCGAGAAAGAAAATAATAATTAAAAAAAAAAACATTGAAAACAACATTTTCGAATTGAGCAACGTCTACTTCAATTCTTGGGACCTAAAAAATATTTTGGTGGAATTTCAGTCAGGTTCACTCTATTCCATCATACTACCCGAAACTAAATCTTTTCAAATCCGCAGAATATTCAATTCTGCTCTGTGTTGGCCCTGTACGAAAGATGGCTGAGCAGAAAAATAGCAACAAACAAACAATTAAACCGATAAACAAAGAAACAATTAAACTAGATAAAATCAAAACAAAAGCCGCACCAGAAAACGATAATGAATATTTATTCAATTCCGTTCACCATGGAGACAGATTTCAATGCCAGTTTCACTTAAAGATTGCTGTAGCAGCTTTAGTCTCTGTTAATCTTCAGTTCTACGTAACACATTACCTGATGAACAATTATGGATATGCAAGTTCCGCAAGCAATGGCTTGAATTTTTGCAAAACTGGCCATGTGATACTAGCTGACGGCCACTGGGACAGACAGTAAGGTTTCCTCGTAGCTGATTTGCGATCTGTCGTAAGCCTAAAAAAAATAATTGAATAAACAATGGAGCACTATTAATTACATTACATGTATAAATTTGGGTTCTTTTTTGAAGCCATAATAAAATACTGAAAATATTACTAGAAGACAGTATGTGTGGTCCAACTTCCATGAAGATGACCAGCTAACATACATGGCAAAAATTGTATATACACTATAAGGTAACTTTGTTCCCAGCAAGGATAACAGATATATGTATTTATTTTTTTCCAAGAGGGCAGAGTAACGATTCCTGCAATCTGATTGGTTCTTAGCGCGGTCCGGATTTTCCTATCTCTGACCACGGTCACGGTAACGGCGGGAAACAGCGCGGGTGAAATTGTCATTTTCAGCTGGGTTTTGTGAATGAACTAGCGGTAATCGTCGATCTTTTCCCTTTTTACACTTCCATGGACGATTAATAATCAACGGAAGTTTACCTCTGCTCACTTTTAAATAGCAAGGAAGGTCACTGTAAGTAGATTCAATTGAGTATTTTGTAGCTCTGAGAGTTTGTGTGGTTGGTTGCAGCTCGGCGTTGACGGGGTTGTAATGGCGCGTAATTCTGTGTTTTTCACCGCACAATTTTAAGCTAAAAGAAGTCAAATGCAATCGAGTTTAGCCTCTCTAATAGTTGCTGTATTTAAGAGAAATTCTGTAGAATATACTTAACGAATTTCCTCGCTTTCTGCTACTCAATTTACGGTAAAAAGTTCTGATTTCGAGTGATTCGCAACGACTGATAGAAATTGTGCTTGTAGTGCAACTTCAGTCAAACTTTGCGCGAAATTTCACTATCGGGAAAACACTTTTGGAGAACTTAACTGGTGAATTAGATGCAACTAACATAAAGCAATTCAAAATAAATCTGTTGATACATCTTTCTTTGGGTAGTGTCTGAGTTTACTCGCTCGTTCGTTCGTTAGATTTTTTACGATGGTTTGTAGACGGCACGTAAACCAATTCAATAACAAAGCTGTGTAAACCCAATTGCAAGCCAAATTATCGCAGGAAAAAAAAAAAAAGTTATTTGCCGGCTTAGGGTCGGTCCGTATAGTGAAAAACTGTGACCTCGGGCAGCATTTTCAAGACCTCGGTCACAGTTTTTCACTATACGGACCTCCCAGCCGGCAAGTAACATATATTTATTATACATCAGACTGACTGTGAAAAATCTGATTGGTCGAGAGCATTCAATCAATTCACAGTAGCTTGCGAACTTGACATGATAAATGCAATATCTACTGCAGATATTGCATTCATTATGTCAATTCAACGTCTGCCTGGTTACTAAGCGCCTTGGAGTGTTCTCCACAGAAACAAAATGGCTGAACGCTTCGCTTCTGTTTTTGAGGATGAATTATGTGAAAAATGTATAATAAAACAATTATTGAGTTCGGTTCTCGCATGATATCATGAATTATCAAAACCTCGTGTCAGTGTTATCTGCCTCAGCCTTCGGCTTCGGCAGATAACACAGACCTCGGTTTTGACAATTCATGATATCATGCTCAACCTCATCCAATAATTGTTTAATAACTAACCACAAATGAAGACAAACGATAAACTTTTTTACACACCTTTATTGCTTTGTTGTTCTTCGCAGGACGATGGTAATGCAGTAGCCATATTACATTGAGACCGCCTTGGTTACCCCCGCTGACCGAAAAACTATCGTGCACTATCATCCGCTCGGTGAAACGGAAAAAACTATCATGAACTATCATGTCGAATTTGAACATGTCCAAACTGCATGAGAGTTGGTGATAGTTGATGATAGTGAATGATAGTTCGTGTTCAAACGTGCGTGATAGTTGAAACTATCATCAACTATCATCAACTATCATAACCGTTTGAAAAGGAAAAAACTATGATGAACTATCATGTCGAATTTGAACATGTCCAAACTGCATGATAGTTGGTGATAGTTGATGATAGTGAATTATAGTTCGTGTTCAAACGTGCGTGATAGTTGAAACTATCATCAACTATCATGACCGTTTATCGTTTGTCTTCATTTGTGATTAGTGATATATATATATTTTATTTTTTATTATAATTTGCATTACTTACTGTACACTTAGTGACATTACTTACGATACAGTTATTTACATTACATACAATAACTTACGATATATACATGTCTCTAAGGTCATTAACGAACAGCTGCGTCCACATTTACATAATTGTTTTCATTCACATAGGTTACATAAATTACTACTACCAATTCAGAGAAGACTGTTTGCAAAAAGTAATCATTTATGAGTGGCCGAAAAAACAAAATAGATATCCTGTATACATGAAATAATAGTATAAATAATAGTAAAATTACAGAGTACAATTCGCTCATTACGACTGTAAGAATATGATTTTATTACCTGCTCGTGCAATGTATGCTTCTGTTTCATACTTGAGTTCAATTTTAGCCTTAAATCCAACGATATTTGGAAAGGTTTGGTTTCTTCTACAGTCCCACAAGTAAATTTTAGCAATCCGTAAAAAGTAGTTTAGTAAGGGGCATGGTCTTGTTAAGACGCCCTCTACGATATCTTCTAAAGTTAGGTGAATTTGCTCATCTCTTACTACTGACCAGTACGCTTCAAAATCTCTCCAAAATGCTATAGAGAAAGGACAATGGTACAACAGGTGGGTTAAAGTTTCAACTTCACTTTTACAAAAAGTACAGTCTGTGTGTGAAATAAAGCCAATTTTGTAGAGCTTGTCATTTGTGTAAAGGATTCTGTTAAGTACTTTATACTGAAAAGCTCTGACGTAAGGTTCAAGACCAATTTTATGTGGAAGCAAAAAGGCTTGTTGTAGTTGCTTTTCTGATGGGTTGAAATCTCTATGAAGAAAAGCCATTATATTAGGTACTTTGGCTTTCCTGCTAATAAGTAGTAAATAATAATCCCTTGATTTCTTTGTGAAGTTTATATGAAATAATTCATATTTGCACTGCGGTTGTAGATAAAAGTGAAGAGTGATCATCGCAGTAAATTTTCCAATTTAAGCAACTGGAAAGAAGAAGCCTGAAAAAATCAGGGCTTCAACGGGATCCGAACCCGTGACCTCCGCGCTACCGGTGCGATGTACTACCAACTGAGCTATGAAGCCACACATTGGGAGCAAGGTCCATTTATTGAGTTCATATCTTCCCGTGCAGTAAATGATGTGAAGTTTATATAAGTTCACTCAAAATACCTCGCCGCCATTGCCAGTGGAAAATGATGGTATATTAGAGGATGGGGATGTTCTTGTAGTATTGCCCTTCATGATCAGGTGAAATGGAATGGAGTCCCGAAAGCCCCTCCAGATAAGAAAATTAGACTTTTCTATGTTCCTCGCGGCAATCTCAAAGGAGTCAATATTATTGCAATTTAAAAGGAGATCCCTCAGGTACACTACACCTAAAAGGAAGAAATTTTTGTAAAAAACTGGACTGCCGTCTATAAAAATATCTCGATTATTCCATATTATATTGTGCCAGTCTTTCACCGAAGCAAAGTCTTCCCGAAACTCTGACTACCATTTTAAAAGTTGAAAATAAAAAAGAGAAGGAACCGAGAGGTCCTTAACATCGTAATTACAGTTAAACAAGAACAGGCCTCCAAACTTTGTTAAAAGGTGAGAGAGGTACCATTTCCAAGGGCCTTCCGTGACATTATATATCCTCTGCAGCCAGGCCAAACGCAGAGATTTAATCATACAGTCAAGGTCAATCATTCTTAAAGCATCTTTAGCGTAATCGTTATTTGTCGAAAGACGAGTTGTCTTATCTGGTCCATTCCACTGAGATTTATAAACTAGTCGATTTAACTCTTTTATAAATTCGTCCGCAACGGGCAGGAGGGAGCATATGTAAACAAATTTCGGAATAACTAGCGATTTGATGACAGTCACTTTGGCGTAAAGTGATAAACCTCTACAGGGCCATAGGTTCAGGAGTTTTTTAATCTTATCCAAATTCTCTATGAAGTTTTTCTCTCGAAGAAGGGTTGGATCGTATGAATAATATACACCTAAAGCCTTGATCGGTTCGCGAGGCCATTTAATACCGAAAGGTTTAGAGTTGTTTTTTCTGCAAGATCCGATCCACATTCCTTCTGTTTTACTGTAGTTTATTGCTAAACCTGAAAGCAGTTTGAAAGTATCTAATAAGTCAAGAAAAGCTCGGGCTGAGCTAAAGTTTGCAAGGGTTGCTGTTGTATCGTCTGCGTACTGTAGCAGTTTGGTTTCTTGGCCATCGATTGAGATGCCTCTAATACTTGTATTCTGCCGTACAGCGATTGCCAGAACTTCCCCTGCTAGTACAAAGAGAGGCCTTGTGAAAGTCAATAAAGATCAGTAGCCCGGAAATGTTTTTTGACAGTGTAAAATCCATCAGATCAAAAATAGATCTTATTACTGTTTCGCCAATATAACGATCGTTAATGAATCCGGTTTGATTGTGATGAACAATAGTAGGTAAGACATTCTTAATTTTAGTGGCGATAACTTTAGACATTATTTTAACATCCGCATTTAATAATAAAATTGGCCGCCAATTTTATAGAAACAGACGATCTTTGCCCTTTTGTTCAATAAGAGTTATCACTGCCTGCTTTTGATAACACGCTAACTCGCCTTTTTCAAAGCATTCATTAACGCAACTAATGAAAGGTTCTTCAATCAAGTGCCAAAACTCTTTATAAAATTCAATCGGGATTCCATCACTCCCTGGAGTTTTGTTATTCTGAAAAGAGTCAAGAATACTTTTGCACTCCCCCCGACAGATCTTGCCTTCGCACAAATCTTTTCGCTCATCCGTGAGTTTAGGAATATTTAAATTCATCAAAAAAAGTCTCAATACCATCACTATTTAAACATTTGTTCCCGTTCGTATACAAATTTTGGTAAAAGCGCCTCTGTTCAGCGAGAATGACTGTTGGATCAGTGGTGAATGAATTATTAGTATTCAGTTTCCGCATATGTTTCTTTACGTGGTTTCGTTTTTCCAGGTTGAGAAAGTATTTAGCACTTTTTTCGCCATATTCGAGCCATTGAGCTCGCGCGCGAATTATTATCCCTCTAGTTTTCTCTTCGTAAAAGGATTCTCTATTTTCTCACGCCGTAATCAACATATTCAAGTTGTTTTCACACGAATCCATTTCATAAATCTGTTTAGCCGAGGCATACTCTTTTTCTAATTGAGCTTCTTTGACCTTTCTATTTCTGGCCTTTTTCTTCGAGAATCGTATTGCATGATCCCTTATATTAAATTTTGTCCATTCACAGACACTTCTAGCATTAGACAATTCTTTTTGACCTTCTGAAACCCACTTTGGTATTAAGAGTGAAATTTCCTGCGTATAAATGGTATCATCTAGAATATAGCGCAGTTCATTTTCCGCATGTTTTTACTCTTTGTCTTCCACGACAAGCAAAATTGCGGAATGATCTGTTTTGAGAACTGGATCGAATTATGTCGGTTGATTTTATCCAATCTTGTAAATTATTAGAAATAAACCAATAGTCTAGGGGACAGAATATTTGTGGAGAATTTTGACACCAAGTGAAGCTTTTAATTTCTGGGTGTTTAACGCGCCAAATGTCCACCAAATCGAATTCTTCTTGAAGGCATTCGATACTTGCAATTGCTATTTTACGTGGGACCGAAGAACCACCTTTTTTGTGTAACAGTGGGTTCGTAGGACAATTAAAGTCACCTCCAACAATGACTTTTTCATCATCTGCGTTAACATTTTCTTCTTGTAGTGTTTTCCTTAGCTTCTCAAAGAAATTAACTACGTCATTGTCCTCATTCGGAGCATAAATGTCAATCAGGGTATACTTTTGATCGGCAATGGCAGCCCTAAGAATAATATAACGTCCCTGGGGTCTATAGTTTTAGAATGAATAGTGCAATCAATCCGTTTCTTCAATGGGATAGCAACTCCACGAGAATTAGAGTTTCCGTGAGACAATACAATGTTGGTACCCCATTCGTTTCTCCATTGTACCCCATGCGCAGTATCGCTTTTCGAATGCGTTTCTTGTAAAAATATCGGCGTTTCTCTTACGACACCATGCAAGTAAAAACTGTTCGTCTTTTTCGAAAGTTAGTAAGGCCCCTCACATTAAGTGATAATGAAGTTAGCGTTTCAGACATTTAGATCTACATAGTAAATACAGGAGGAAATGTAGAAGAAACTAATCTATAGCTATAATACAAGAGATGACATCAAAAAAGGGCGGAAACAAAAAATAAGTATTAACGCAAAAGGAAAACAAACAAAAAGTAAACATGACACTGATACACAAATTAGACACAAAATTAACAAATAAAAACCATTTCCCATTACTTACCGAGTATCCGAGATTTATAGGCATACTCTCTCCGTGAAATAACAGTATGATTGATGTTGTGCTCCCAATACGGTGGTGACAAAAATTTTAGAAAAGTGGTGAAGATGTAGTTGAGCCAAAATTGATATAAATGTAATTATTCAGAGCAGGAAAAATATTTACCAAGTGGATTCGCCTAATGGTACAAATTTACCGTTAATAAACAGCTTGTCCGGGACTTCTTTTACTGAAAAAAGCCTTTAGGCCATCTCGCCTGGCGCGTTTAAAGGAACTACGTCACGGGAGTTTTGGTGTTTTCAGCTTCACTCGTTGCTGAAAACTTTACCTGGTACCTCTACTCGTTCCCTAAATACTCAAATGGACTAAAAGAAACATATCAAACGAATGGTGGCTCAGAGAGCAAACCATAATGAATTTCTGGCAATATTTTCAAGGAATGGCTCTAGAATTTGAAAAAACTGGCTAGTTTTTTCAAATTTCAATCCATTTCCATCCTTGCCATGCTAAGTGCTAGGCGGCAATAAATGGTTTCGGTATAGTGATAAAGTCCTAGATAACAAAACTGCATCATTATTTTTGGGCTTCCATTGATCCAGGAACATATTTCGGCATTGTAAAATGACGCTAAAATACGGTGACAGTGCCCCTTTAAGCTTATTCTGCTGCTTTTTTTTCCAAGTTCGTATAGTTCTTTGGGGATGTCTTCAAAAACCGCAAAATCCTTGCCCTTCAGTTTTGCTCGAGCTTTTTGTATAACTTCTTCTCTGTCTTGGTAGCGGAGAAAACGAGCGATAATCGGACGAAGATCGCCGCTGCCTCATGGTCTACCCAAACGATGGACCTTTGGAATTCAATTCTTTCCCTTGCATCAGTGATATTAAGTTCATCCTCCAAGAACTTAAACAGGACATCTTTGATGTTTTCGCTATGTAATGAATCGCTCTACTTCGCTGCGTTCTGGTTGTCCGTTGAGTCGCTGGAACTTTCTACAATACCAATAAACTTCAGGTTTTCTCTTCTATTATAAGATTCGGAGTACAGGAGCTGTTTCTTCAGGTTCTCGTTCACAAATTTGAGCTCCGACAGGTCGCCTTTCAAGTCGGCGATATCGCTGGCATTGAACTCTACACTTTGTTCCAGTTTGTTCACCGATAACAGATATGGACAGAGGAATATTTCTCAGGATGTAGTGGTCTAGACTACATGCTGAAGCTGTCCCTTAGAGGATACGTACATTACTGGTAGAACGCTTAGCTTATTATCCGTTTGAAACACACCTTTGAGTTACCTTGTTAATTAAATAATTGTTATTTACAATAGTAAGCTGGACAAAACTATTCTGGATCGACGTTTTACAACAAATAATCACAAGCAAAGTGACACAATAATTTTGTGATTGTCTCGAACTTTACCACGGTGGTAAAGCCGTTTTCTCTTCGAGTTTACAACAGAAGTACCTCATAATAGGAGGTTTTGTTCCTTTTTGATATAGTTTTCAAGCCATTATTAGTTTTTCTCAATGCGATGAGCCATTTTGCTCAACAATCCTTTTGAGTGCGAGGGCGTACATGCAGGTACATGTCGGTTTGATTTCTCGCGTGTTAAACTTTGTTCGATTGGTGAAAGGTCAAGAGTGTCTATGTTTACCAGCTGTTAGCTGGTTGAGAGCTTGTGTTTTTAAATTTTGTGGGGTAGATGACTGCCTGTGTGCTCCTGAAGGGCTAACCTTCAGAATACCCGGCCACGATTACGTGACATTAAATGCCTGCTCCCTTAGTCCCGCAGTCAATAAATATTTGCATATGGAAACAAACAAAAAAACTTAATGTATACACGAAACAAGCGTGCTACACATGAATATACCTAGTTCTAAAATCCATCAGCCGAAACAAGCGCGTTACACATGAAAAGACTTCGTTCTATAATCCATGAGCCGAAACCCGGAGTTGTAATATTCATTTAATCCACTGCGGGACTGCGGGGGCAATAGTTTTACTCGTCTTACGTTCATCAACCCATACAAAATGGCTACTCATCGTTACGTCTCCTATTGTCATTAATGTGCCAACCAGAGGTTTATTGGTTCTCGAAACAAAGGATTCTTTTGTTCTGTGGTTGGCAAAATTTAAATATCAAAAGACTTGTTTGTAAACAGTGAATATCGCTATACAACACCACTGCGGCCGGGTAAATAAAGTCGCTCTCCAAATGCCATTCAATTAACTTTGAAGGGATTGTTGAGACGAGCCATAAGTACTGAAGGCTTAATTCTCAGCACAGAGCAAACTTAATATACCTTTTACCAAACCTCCTATTCTGGGATCAGGACATCTCCGCATTTCTGCGTGGGCTCCGGAAAAACGTTGTCAATCCATTAAACTTTGTCGACGTCTCAGGCACTTGTTAGTATGTTTCTACTCAAACTATGAGGCTTTCGAATAACTTATCCTACCGAAAATTACTGCAAAGAAGTCTTTCATATATTTTGAATCCTGGGTAACATTGAACAAAGTAATCGAATCATCAAAAAGTTAGAAATTTCCACATTTCTTTCAGTTAACGAACCAAAAAATTTGGCCGCCTTATCGAAAATCAAAGATGTATGACGTGACGTCACGCTGGTAGTTATGACTAAGCCACTGATTTGCCTGGAGACAACCCCTCCCTCCTGTTGTCAACCTTTTAATATTTTTGGCGGGTAAAATGACGTCACAAAATGGACTTAAAATTTTAAATTTTTATATTCGTACATTTATTTGGCTCTGATGAAAGAAGGCGTTTAACTAACATTAAACCAAAAAAAATTATCAAGATATCTTATTTCAATCAAGAGACACAATTGTTACAATGTCAAAATTTGTTACTAAAAATAGAAGTTATGCAAACTTCATTGTGTTATATCTCCACACTTTTTTTCGAAATCTAGAAACATTATTAACAGTCCGGGAATGCTGCGAGCAGCAGTGTGGTTTATTTATACTGGCCATCAATTAATCTTGTGTTTTCACCAATAAATTTTCATTTGAGAAAACTGGTTTGGTCACTATTTATTAGTTTTGGAAGTACATTTTGGAGACGATTTGCAATGGCCTTGGCCACTGTTTTGTAGTTGGAGTTCAATAGAGTAATTGGTGGCCAGTTTTTTAACAAAGTAACGTTCTGCATCTTTTTGGGGTATAAGCTTAATTAATTATCCCACGTCTTTGACTAATTGCGTAGTTAATTATGTTTATAAGGCAGTCCGAGATTTCATTCCAGAAAACTTTATAAAATTCTATGGGCAAACCATCCGAGCCTGGCGTTTTTTTAATTCGGGTTTAATACCTTATAAAGCTTGAAAGCACTCTGCTTTCGTTAACATGCCCTCGCATCAATGGGTCAATGATTTTGAAAAAAGGGTTTCTTAAAAATAGGTCGTTAATTCGTGAATTATCACAATCTGCTATGGAACTATTTCTGTAAAAGGTTTTGCATTCAGACAAAATTTCTTTGTCTGAGCTGGCCTGAAGTTCGTTTTCACCTAATTTAAATTGACTGATTACGCCATTTTTGTAGTGCCTTTTTTCAAGACTTAGGATATACTTTGAATTTTTTTCATCTTCTCTGTACCATCTTCATTTTGTCTCTGACAAAAACGACGTATTTAAAAACCCGGTCCCCTTGGATTTGTGTGAAGTGCAAACTGAATCGTCGCCATTGAATGATCTGTTTGAAAGCCCGCCGAGATATCCGTGTACGTGACATTACACATTAGACTCTGACTTACTAGGAAAATATCTAATCGACAATGGATTTCGGGTTTCCTTCTATGCCATGTGTATCTCAGAATATCAGGGTTAAATAGCCTCCACGCATTACCAACTGGAATTTTAAGGCGTTGTCGTTGATTACATTAACTGCTTTTGTATGGGTTTTGGCAAGACCGCTTTTCTCCTTTTCTAAACTGTGTACTAAATCGAAATCACGGCCTAAAACTATATCGTCACAATGAAAATTTCGCAAGCGGCTAAAGAAATTTCAAAACAGACGGAGTCGTCATCATTTGGTGCGTAGATTGTAGCCAGTGAAAAGCCTTCCATTTGTTTCAATATCACAAATGATAAATCTGCCTTTGGGATCCGAATACGATCTTTCATGCTAAAAGGCGAAATTATTGTTAAAGAAAATTGCAACTCCCCCACTGGCGCTAAAACAGCAGCTAAACAGAGTTTTATAGCACCATTCAGATGACCAATTTGCAGTTGTGGCTTCAGAACAGTGCGTGTCATGCATGCATGCGTTTTATAAGTCAATTAAATGTTTCCCTTCTTTTCAATCGCTCTCTCCTAAACCCCGAACATTAAGCGAAGACTTTTTAAGATCCATTACAAGATAGTCTTCAATTAGAGGAGAAAACTTTCTGAATTAAAACCATGCATTCGAAAACAGCTTTCGATTGGATCAAATCGGAGCTAATATGAAATTGAAGTAGATCGCACATTTTAGCTTACGAACTACACGCATAGACAAGTAACACGAAAACATTAACATATAAAAAACCCTTACTGTCAAAATGAAAATAGTTAATACCTGGGCAATCTGAGGCGCAGCAAATAGCTCCATTGTAAACATAACAAACTGGTCTTGTCATTGCTGGGCAGACATCCAGTTTCTCATAGGCTCCAGGAAAGTAAAAATCACATCCTGCATATTTCCATGCTTGTCCTTTGAGGTAAATCCCGTCATCTGTGGTAAATTCTACGCCTAGTTCCAAATGAAAGTCTTAATTTAATTTAGTTCTAACTTGATTAACTCAAAAGAACAGAATTTAACCAATACCGAGAGTCCTTAGGCGAGTCTGTCCGCCTTGTGATATAAATGCAAATGAATCAGTCCGATTAAGATTATAGGGAAAATTTCATAAAAAAAGAACATAACAAACAATTTTGGTAAGCAGTAAATTATGTCCAGGGGCCCGTTTCTCGAAGCTCCCGGTAATTACCGGGCCCATTAAGTTGTTTTGTTTTCCTTTCCAGATGAGAGTTTCAAAGGGTTTGAAAATTGCACAGTAAAGTTATCAGCTAAAGAAACAAAATGTACTTCATTAGAAGTCAGAACACACCCTCCTTTTCTTGACACTTTAATTTCAAAGTATGATTTCGGGCCCGTTAAGTTACCGGGTCTTTCGAGAAACGAGCTCCAGAGTCGAACTCATTTGATGCCAGAATTACAATAGCATGAGATTACAAAGAAAAAATACACCCACTTATATTGTATTATATGTCCATAGGATTTACATTTAAATTTACATTTACATTTACATTTACATTTAAACTTCTCTTGAGAGGTTTGCGGCTCTGACCCCCGTTTAGGTTATAAATCCTCTTTTAATTCCGACAATTTTTTTGTATTTTATTTGTTTTGTTTATTTGCAGGTATATTACGAGAACATACAGGGGCGATAGGTATAAGCATTACAAGATTTACAACTATCACCTAATTACAAACATCAAAGAAAAAAAAACTACACTACGAGGTTACATAACCTATTCGACTTAAATAGATAAATCCAGAAAAAAATTGTTCTGTTCCTCTTCATGAAATCAGCGCTAAGTGCCAAATGAATAAGTCTTTTTTGAGTCGTTGTTGTTGTTGTTTTTTTTCGTTTGCTTGAACGGCTAGTGCACTGTTCTCGAGAACAAAGGTATTTTGTAAGTTGTGATTATGGAGTTTTAAAGCAATATTATTAAACTAATATTATTAGCAAATTTTACAACGGTAACTTGTTACCTTCACAATAGTCTCTCTTTTCTCTCACAAACTTGGCAACATTGCAATACGGTTGTTCACACTTCTCGTTATGCTCATAGAGACCAAAGTAATGGCCAGGGAAGTTAATGGTCAAGGTTCTGCTGCATGTCAAAAAGCCTGCTTCACAGTGACAGTCCATACAGTGAGAAACTGGAAAACCATTTTCATCTTTAACACGAAATAAGCTTCCCTCTTCATCCTTGCAAAGGACTGCAATAGCAAACGAACAGACATAAAATTATACAGTTCCCCAAATGTAACAATTGTCGAACCGATCAACTGTAGATTTAACTTGGTATTTTAATCTATTATTATCTGCTTTCGTAATACGCAGCTTATGTACAGCACTCATCAGATGAAACTGCCAAATGCGGAGTTAAACCGATTTGAAATACACATGCGACCGTTCGAAATATGATAGTTAGAATATGTGAACACAATTTTACTCACAATAGAAAGTTGAAAATTATATATAAAAAAAAAAGTACGTTTCTATTTGGTGACAAGGGAGGCTCTAAAATTTAACATTTTTAGAAGGAATTTTTTGTGTTTCTACATGAAATTATCAGTTCTTCCCTTTTGTTCAGAGAGGCTAACTAGTGCTTGCAATCAAGCGGGGTGAAATATGGGGCAGCTTTCTTTAAATTTTTCAAGTGACTTTGATTTTTTACCCAATGTTTTTCAAATTCCAGATTTTTTGCTTAGCTCGGTGCTGAACCTTTTGTTCAAATAAGAGAATAGGGTTTTGTGGTTTAATCACCTGGTCTTTAAAGAGGATTTTACGTTAGGCTCACGTAGGTTGGGGAGGGTTGTTGTATTCTGTTATGCCAGTGGCTTGGTCAATAATCGATTCCTTGAGGGGTTTTCGGCAATTGCATGATGTTTTGGTGGCACGATATTTTTGTGCAAATTGTGGATTTATTACGGACGTCTATGTTCTCTTTCAGGTTGCACATGCAGGTGTAGCTGATCTAAAAGGGGCACTGTCACGGTATTTTAGTGTCATTTTACATTGCCGAAATATGTTCCTGCATCAATGGAAACCCAAAAATAATGATGCAGCTTTGTGATCTTTATAACTACACCGAAACCATTTATTGCGGCCTAGCATTTAGCATGGCAAGGATGGAAATGGATTGAAATTTGAAAAAACTAGCTAGTTTTTTTCAAATTCTAGAGCCATTCCTTGAAAATATTGCCAGAAATTCATTGTGCCTTGCTCTCTGAGCCACCATTCGTTTGATATGTTTCTTTTAGTCCATTCTGAGCATTTTGGGAACGAGTAAAGGTACCAGGTAAAGATTTCAGCAATGAATGAAGCTGAAAACAGCAAAACTCCTGTGACAGTGCTCCTTTAACTGTGTTACGGTTAAAGATCTTATGTAACACATGCTCCTTGATTAATTC
>JAHPZR010003747.1:0-5000 GCA_019787425.1 Platygyra sinensis | reverse complement strand
AACCACTTGATGTGCGAAATGATCGTAGAATTTCTCAGTGTAGAATTAATGATGTATATACCAGGTATGTTTTTATGTTCAATATACACCTAATTGAAGGAACTTCAAGAAAAATAGTATGACCATAATCGATACGACATAGCGGTTTCCGTGGAACTTGCGAGCTGATACCAATTTGTATTTTACGTACTATTGTTGAGAAGTATTACACTGCTTTCCGAGATTAGCATCAACATGCCTACATGTAAGGCGTACTCTGAAGGCTTCGGTTTACAGGTTGCCCGGATTTACCACTACCTTGGTTATTATTCTGGGGTCCCTGCAGGTTTGCTTAATATGTCTCTGTCAGTAAACTGGCCGTTCCGAACTTCAGCAGGGAACTGGGGCCAGTTTCAAATTTTAACAAATCGATTAACTGACACTACCTCTTAAAAGATCATGTTTAGATTGGTCATTTGACCTAGCACGATGCTTTTAGGGCGAACAGAGACCAAATTATGCACCTTGATTCATAGTTCAAAATCTATATAACAGTCTCTATTTTCGAGACAGCGTCCCCTAAAATAATATAAACTCTTAAAATTTTTTTGATTTCCGTGATATTGTTTAAAATGGGCAAACATAACGATTTTGATCGCAGCTTCTTGCAAATAGTAGATGCATGACGGGATTTTACAGTTGTCACATAACTGATAAATTTTTTTAAGAGTTTGTATGGTTTTGGGGGACGCTGTCAAAATTAGAGACGTTTGTTTGGATTTTGAACCATATTTCAAGGTCCATAACTTGGCCTCTATTCACCCTAAAGGCATCATACTTGGTCAAATGACCAATCTCAGAATGGTCTTTCAAGTTTTGGTGTCAGTTTATCAATTGGTTAAAATTCAAACTTTCGCCCCAGTTTTCTGCTAAATTTCGGAATGGCCAATAGGGGAATAAATACGTAGGTGCGTCGTCCCATAATTCTATAAAGTGGTATTATTTCCGAACAACGTTTTCTTACAACTTTCACGGCTGCGTATTTTGTGAACATAACTGCAATGATCATTCATGTCTTTAAGTCTTTCTCCTGAGTCCCCATATATATTATCTCATGTCTATACTTACGTACCATATGCAACCTTGGTACTTGAATTTTATGGTAATGCTATTTTAATTCCTACCAATTATTCTACGCCTCATGAGTGGTTTTTGACCATGAGCCAAGCGGATAAAATGGGATAAATGTATGTTATAGTAATAGGTCAAACTCGATATGTCGCTATGTAACATGACTCCGTGTCGAGGTTTACAAGGCAAAGTTCGATGTCTGTTGGAATTTTCTTTGCACCCAAATCTCAGGAATTGTGAGGGAAAGGTATAATTCAAAACAAAACTGCGATTTATTTCCTGGAATCATGGGAGCCATGTTAGAATATTGTTCTATAGAACTTGGCCTTTGTAAATGCACATGATCAGATTGCACCTTGATGACAGTGACCGAGAACAGGACATAACATAACATAATGTATTTAGATGTTTCACTCACCTTTGCAAGTATTGTAGGGCTCTAGTGTTTTCAATGGAACTGCACATTTTTCACAGGTGGGTAACAGCTCAACTCTATACAATCCATACGTGACATTGACGTCATATCTAGAACAGTTTATAGTGCCGTTGACGCACTGACAAGCTACGCAGGAACTGTTTATCCACGCCTCCATATTCCTTCGCAGGTTTCTGCTGATATCCATACACACAGTCTCATTTAGTTTCTGACACAAGACAGATCCGTGCTCAGTACAAGTACAGTTAGTTGTGGGGTTTTTGAACCACTTATCGCCTGGTTGTCTTTGGTTTAGCTGGTGATCAAAGCACAGCAGCGGAAGAGCTGAAAAAAGTTAAATTAATAGTAATCATCAGCAGAGCGTCATGCTGTCAAGTGTTACGAGATTAAATCAATGTCAGATAATATTGAAGACTTTTGGTAGAGTCGGTTATTTATAGAACAAAGTGTCTTTTTCAACTCGAAATACAAATGGAAAGTTTCAGGAAGAGCGCGTCATATTGCGAGCCAAATTTCCTGCCACAATAGTCAGGACAAGGCTAATTCCATGAGCTGCGAGAGCCGGATGGCAAACTAAAAGGGGCAAAAGCAGACCAGACAAAAGTTTCCTGAAAAGAGCGAACGAGAGATCCCTTGGAAAGCCTCTTTCAACCGGCCATTTCCATAAACCGTTCTAAACCTTGTCTATTTCTATCAGTCGTGACTAACGCTGTAAAAAACTTACGTATGCATTTTTCCTAAACCTTCTCAGCGACGCTTTTACAGAAAACCATATTTTAGACTGAGAGAAAAGCATTCACTATAATAGAACATATTCGTATTTTTAAAGCCACATTGAAAGGCTTACAGGACGGATAGAAATGATAAATTTAATGCCCAATATTTCGGTTAGACAGGACTAGCCTTCCTCAGGAGCTTCAGTGAAGTAAATATGGATAAAACGGTTACAAATTTTTAAATGACACTAAAGGAAATATATGTGACATGACTGGTTGACAAAAAAAAAACGTTAATAAGCGTGTACCAAAACAGATATATATATATATATATTAAAAAAATAAAAAATAAATAGATCAAATTACGTCACGCAATCTCTTTTTAGCATATTCGTTTTCTCGGTTTAGGACTGGAACTAGCTTGCCACTGGGCCAATGAGGGAAATCTTTTCAAATGATGATAAAATAAATATCTTTTTAACGATATTCTCCCGCATAAGCCTCTAGTGTAAGTTAGTTCCAGTCTAACACTGAGAATATAGCATTAATCTCTTTCAATGATATTCCCCCGCATAACCCTCCATTGCAAGCTAGTTCCAGTCCAATATCGAGAATATGACATTAATCTCTTTTTAAGGCGGGGGTACACATGAATTTAAGTGAAATCTTGGTAAGTTTAAAGAGAGGTTGAAAGGGAAAAAAAGGGGTTATGGAACACCACCAGACAGTTGCCCGACCGCACAATGGCACCCCAGGTTGTTGGAAACTATTTGGAGTGTATCTACCAATTTTTAACTTCAAACTCTAATTTTAAAACAACACCAAATCTTCAAAATTTCCTATTTCCATAAATTTTACTAATCCTTTGAGAAAAACTATTATCTCCAAATATACCTAAAAATCACCAAAAAATTTGCAAAACGACCCAAAACATAGATATGTGAAATGCGCATAGAGATTCGTGATTGCTTGAAACGTAAACGAGGTATTTGCATTAAAAACATAATACCCAGCCAAAAAACGGCTTTCCTGTGGACCCCCGCCTTAATGATATTCCCCCGCAATGGCCTCCATTCCAAGCCAGTTCAAGTCCAAGAATGAGAATATGACATTAATCGCTTTTTTAATGATATTCTCACTCATGGACCTCCATTGCAAGCTAGGTCCAGTCCAAATAACCGAGAACATGACATAAATTTTTTTTAAATGATATTCCCCCGCACAAGACTCCACTCTAAGCTAGTTCTAATCCAATACCGGGAATATGGCATTAAGATGGGGGTACACGTGAAGGCTGTTTTGACGACGCTAAATGCGACCTTATCTCGGTCAAGTTTCAGTCAACACTAAATCTCTGTGCTTATGTCACTGACCACTGTTCGGCGGTTTTGTGAAAATCTTTGGGCATTTTGGGAAAGAGATATTTTTTTCTCGAAAGATAGGTTAAATTGAGGAAAATATGAAAAGTTGAAGATTTGATGGATTTGAAAAATTGGAATTTGGAGTGAAGAACTAGTAGACGGACACCAAACACAACCTTACTAACCTGGGGCTTTATTTTATTTTTTGTTCATTGGTTAGTTATTATTATTTATTATTATTTACTTATTTATTAATCCTAAACAATTCCCTTTGTAAAGTAGTAGTATTTCCAGATTTCACCCTGTTTATGTGTGTACCACCGACCCATTAAATCCTTTTTTTTCATGATATTCCCCCTGCGATGCATGGGCCTAACCATTGCAAGCTACAATGAGTGACAAACGTTGTTGAGGACACTAGGCAGTGAAATAAAGCCCCAGGTTAGTAAGGTTGTGTGGGGTTGTCCGTTCTACTAGTGTCTTTCACTCCAAATTCCAATTTTTTCAAAATCCATCAAATCATTCAACTTTTCATATATTTTTCCTCAAAAATTTAACCTATCTTTCGAGAAACAAAATTATTATCTCTTTCCCAAAATGCCAAAAGATTTTCACAAAACCGTCCGAGCACAGTGGTCAGTGACATAAGCACAGCAGATTTAGTGTTGACTGAAAACTTGACCAGAGATAAGGTCGCATTAGAAGCGGTCAGTCAAAACAGCCTTCACGTGTACCCCCATCTTAATGCCACATTCTCCGGTATTGGATTAGAACTCGCTTAGAGTGGAGTCTTGTGCGGGGGCATATCATTTAAAAACAAAAGTTATGTCATGTTCTCGGTATTTGGACGGGACCTAGCTTGCCATGGAGGTCCATGAGTGAGAATATCATTTAAAAAAGCGAGTAATGTCATATTCTCATTCTTGGACTGGAACTGGCTTGGAATGGAGGCCATTGCGGGGGAATATCATTAAGGCGGGGGTCCACAGGAAAAGCCGTTTTTGGGCTGGGTATTATGTTTTTTTAATGCACATACCTCGTTTACGTTTCAAGGCCATCACGGATCTCTATTGCGCATGTTCACATATCTATGTGTTTGGGTCGTTTGCAAAAATGTTGGGGGGGGAGGGGTGATTTTAGGTATATTTTGGAGATAAATAGTTTTCTCAAAGGATTAGTAAAATTTCTGGAAATAGGAAAATTTTGGAAGATTGGTGCGTGTTGTTTTAAAATTAGAGTTAGAGTTAAAAATGGTAGATACACGCCAAATAGTTTACCAACAACCTGGGGTGCCCATTGTGCGGTCGGGCAACGGCTCTGGTGGTGGTTCCATAACCCCCTTTTTTCCTCTTTCAACCTCTTCGTTAAAACTTGCCA
>JAHPZR010003746.1:0-38792 GCA_019787425.1 Platygyra sinensis | reverse complement strand
ATTAGAGCTTATAGGCTCAGTACTAATCCTATGAATTCTGTTACAGATTCGAGGCTATAATGATGGTGGATGGTTTACTTTGTATCCTAATTTTGGTGAAACAGCAAATGCAGGGCCACCATATTTCTTTCAAGTATTAAGCTATGTAAGTATTGTTTGAATTTCATTTATCATTTGATTATAAAAGAGGAACTACAGCAGGCTTAACTGCATCTACTACATTTTGTAGCTGCTTGCTGCAAGTCTTAGCTTGAAATCTCAGGCTACATGTATATGTTGGTGTCAGGTTAATGTGGGGAATGTTATAATAATTATAAATGGTTAGGTTTTGTAGTTTAGGTAAACAGTGGACAGTCAGTGGTTATGCAAGTTAAAGGTAAGCAGGGCTTCTTTTGTTTTGCAGATGTTTCATGAGTTATGGGATGGATTTGTTGATGAATCATGTCGGGCAAATATGCCCAAGGCCGAAGCTTGTCTGTATGGAGAATTAGGTACAAAACTTCTCTTTCAAACACTTTTATTTTCTTTTTGTTTGTAATAAAAATTGACTTACAGTGCAATTCTCCTGTTCAGACCACTGGCCTCAGGGGTATTGTTGAAAGGGTGATGCAATCTTCATAATTATTTTTCTCGAAGGAGGAAAATCTTGAAGGCAAATCCCCTTGGAAAAGTAATTCTTTGCCGCCTGTATTACAATCATTCATAGAGTTGCAAATGCCTATGGAACAATTAATATGAACAAATTAGTGAATTGCTTACCTGTAGTGTATTATTTATTGCTCTTGTGGTGCTA
Source organism: Platygyra sinensis (assembly GCA_019787425.1). Lineage (NCBI taxonomy): Eukaryota > Metazoa > Cnidaria > Anthozoa > Scleractinia > Merulinidae > Platygyra > Platygyra sinensis. Next base: position 37,999 of record JAHPZR010003746.1, on the reverse strand, counting down.
CATGTGAATGGTGAATCTGGGCAATTTGAAGGATATTATTTTTGCGCTTGTTTATATGAAAGAATAAGCTTCACTTGTTTGTCCGAACAACAGTACACGAACTAAAAAATACATGAAAGAAAATACAAGAATCAGGATATGCCAGGAAAGACAAACCTTGAGCTTTTACACCATATTGGATTCGTTGTTTGCAAATATAGCACCTTACGTCTCTTGCAAGATGTTCCTCAGTTTTAAAGCGGCTTTGATACTATGCGATAAACAATTTTTAACCCTCTTTGCTCCATCCAAAATTGTTTCGTAGAGTATGAACGGTTGCTTCTTCTTTACAGTTCTTTAAAGTACATGTAGACTGCCCTTCGCTTAAGGCGGGAAACGCGCTTCGGAAAGGCGAAAAAAAAAAAAAAAACGAGCTCGTTCCCAGGGTCTACCACCCCTTGCAGTGAACGAGGAGAGAATCTGGGCCGGGTTGTCCAAAGCCAACCCGGGATTAGCGAGAATCAAAATTAATAGGCCCTTTGCAGGATCCGGTCACAAGGTGCGGAATAAATTACGCTGGGACGCAAATAACGCAGTGGGACTTTCAAAACAAAGGAAAGTCGGGCACGACTGGTAAGAGTTCCTTTGTTTTAGAAGTCCCAATGCGTTATTTGCGTCCCAGCGTAATTTACTCCGTACCATGTGACTGGATCCTGCAAAGAGCCTATTAATTTTGATTTCAATTTTGTAACTTTTCGGTGAGGCTCTCTGTTCACATTGCTTGTCCTTCAGTTTTGGTTTTGAATAATGTCAAACTACAAAAATCATTAGCAACGAAAACCATTTTTGTACAGGGAAAATCAATACTTTGGCTAACTTTTAATCCTGGGTTAGCGTTAACCGGCTTTCGAACAACCCGGCCCTGGGGCCCGTTTCTCGAAAGCCCTAGAAACCTTTCAGGCCCGTAATGCCACAGCAGAGTCTCGAACGTTACAATCATAGAGCTGTTTCATTTGCATATTCTTAAATGAACAGAGGTTCTCTTTATACAAGAAGTTTCAGGCGTGTGAACTTCTCCGTTTTTAGATACAGATGAATTGAAAATGGCTTTATGTGCCCGAAAAGTTTCGGGGCCTTTCGAGAAACGGGCCCTTGGTTGGGTCTGGTCATGTGCCACTTTGATAATTGAGAACATCTGCAGGGAGAGGTCCTCTGTTGTCAAGCAATTTGCACGTTGAGCTTTATCGAATTCAAAGTATAGTGCTGCCACCGTTATCACCGGATCATGCAAAGGGCCTTTGCACCGCCTTTTCCAACCATTGCGAACCATTGCAGCTTGCATTCTTACCTGAGCCCACGAGTGGGGCATGGAATGCGCAAAAAGCTTCGCAATACGTGTTCTGGGTCTGAAGATGTAACCGTTTCGAAAACGTTGCTACATCGCAACCTCATTTTCAGCCTCTCTCTTAATTCTATGCCTAAAGAGGCAGAGGAGAGAGAGCCTGAGAACGAGGTTGGCCACATCGTTCATGGTTCGTTTATTTTTCCAAGAAAAACGTTAAGTTTACTTGTTGACTTTCCGAGCTGGCATGTAGCCTCCCTAAATGCAAACTCTCCTCTTTCGATCGTGTATGTTTTTGTCAAAAAAACTTAAACATGATAAAAACCCGTGATACTTTCGGAAATACTTTGATAACTGTGGAACCGAGTGAGACATTTCGTGGTTTTTCCATGAAGTAACAATGCTTGACACTTCTCCAGTAAGAAATTCGGGTTGTTTCATCAAACGCTACGATGTTGTAATGGGTAGTATCCTGAAACTGATTCCAGATGAGTGTATACCAAATTTCTTTCTTTCTTCTTTATTCGAATTTTTTTTAAAAAAATAAGTGGCGAGTAACCATGTAAACATAAGTAGTTGTGATAATAGGCCACGCCCGATATATCAATATTCTAGCATGGCTCCGAGGCTTTCAGGTCAAACTTCTATATTTGGTGTTGTTTTCTTTGTATCTAAGTCTCTTTTGGGAATTGAGGAACAAAAGAAACTTGAAAAATTTGCAATTTTGACCCGAAAGCCTCGGAGCCATGCTTGAATATTGATATATCGAACGTGGCCTCAGGCTATTGGTTCCAGTCATCCAGAGCTTAGGTCTTCCGGTAATTTGCTTCCGTTTAGTTTTCAAGCATCTGTCTGCCCCAGTCTACGTGTTTGTGGCGCAGTGGGACTCGTACCAATTACAAGAACTTGTACATTCCAAATTTCCCACAATGAGACTTCCACCGGAATTACCGAGTGAAGCTGAATACCTGGGCAAGTTTGGAAAGAATACGCACAGGTCGCTGAGACGCGTAAGTAGTTACTTTGTTTGGGTTGGAGTGGCAGAATGAAAATGGGATGCCTTCCCTTTGGTGTAAAACGGTGGTGATGTCCACCTTACCTCGCTGTGAAAGCTTGGTCAGCTTAGCGTACTTAGACAGTTAAGTAGGTCGTCGTTGGTGGGTTAACTTTCCAAACGCTGGCATCAGCCTAGCATCAAAGACTGGCCGTGCACGAGGTTTCACTCAGGTCCTGGAGAAAACTCGACCCCAGTCTTTTCTGTCACCAACCACATGTGTTCGTTAATTGTGCGTGACATTGACTTTAATTTCTTGTCACACTGCAGGTTATCAACAGCCAGAAGGACGGTGTTTTTTCACCTGCCTGTTTTATGCACGCATTCTCAAGTGACAATCTCACTAACACGGACCAGACATTGAGCTGTGAGATAGGAGGTAAGTTACGGACTTTGTGATAAGTTAAGCAACATAGGTAAGGCTGTCAAACCTAATACTGAACACATATAATTGGAAACTAGCCACAGAAGTGGCTTCTAAGATAATCTGAGATAAAACAAAGTTTGGTGTGTGTACTATGTCTCGGTTCTGCGACCTGGCACAATGGGATGCCACATTTTCGTAGTAAGCCCTCCCAAAATAGAGAGAAGAGGCTGATGACGGAAGAAAGTGTTTGGCAAGAACTCGCTCACGGGGTAGTTCTTTTGTACTCAATGTATTAGGCATAAGTAGGGTTTGTAGCACTGCATAGTTACTCGTGTGCGTAGTTTACCTCCCCCCATCCCTTATTTGTATTGCAAGGGAAATAAGGCGACAGAATACTGAAAGGGTCGTATGGTTTTTGAGCGTTACTTTTAGGTCACCGGCACTTGTAAAGGAGAAAGGCTCTCCATTTTTAGTCACTCAACGCTTTTCAACTCCTTGTAGGGAAAACACCGTACAAAGCCTTTACAGAATGGTTTAGCAGTAATGGCACACGAGGGACCTATGTGGAGGAACCGCTGGACAAGCCAGAATGCAACCCGTCTTGTTGTTCAAAGCTTTGCTTAAAGTGCCGCAAACCTAAACCCACTGTAGCATTCGATGAAGCCACTGATATCATTATGGGAAATAGTAAGTGGTCGTCGACTAAGAACACTTGCAGACCGTGTTCCTTTTCTTTAACGTTTGGTATTGTCGTCCAAGAAACGTTTTCGCTAGTTCTTGAACGATCCGCGTCCCTTGTAGGAAGAAGGAGATTGCTTGCAGTCACTGTCTGCGCTCACCCTGTTTACATCGACGTTACCAATCACATTCAGAAAGTACTGTCATTTCTTTTATTCTGTAAGGAATATGTCCCGATTCCAAGTGACACTGCTCACTTTAGTTTTCCATCGATTATTTTATGGTGTTAGTTATTTATATGATAAAAACAGGCACTTAATGAGAAGCATATATTTCAAGCTAATACTAAATTACCATTCTAACTGGAGTCTTTTACCTTTGATCTTAGGCGCAGGTCGTTGGCAGCGACCAACTCTCATAACATGGGCTTTGGCTTTTTTAGTTTACTTCTTCGTCTTCTGGAAAGACGTAGTTCTTTTGTGAGGCCCCAGTGTAAATGCTGTTTCATCGAATTCTGAAGTTCCACGCAGCTCCATGGTGACCTACATGCAGGGCTTTCTACGACGACATTTACGCTTATGGCCGTTGAGGGTCATGGTAAAAAGAAATCGTGCCTTTATGAATCTAACCGTGGTGTTCAGTTTTTCACCAGGCGAATGACTGAACCTGAATGGAGATGCATTGGTATCTCGCCATGTTGGCCAAAGATCTTTATCCTCGATCAAGAATATAACTATACCAGACTGAGAGTAGAAGTAGACCCTGTCCGTGATGAAGATCGTCATCGCAGACAGAAAAGTTAGCTTCGAAGAATCGGAATGCATACGTTACAGTTCTTCTATACTTACGTCTTCTAAAACCCTTGTCACGCATCACATTTCAAGGTGTCTCGCTATTTCCATTGATGTCACGCTGCTTTTGGATTGTTAGTTTTCGCTCCAATTATTTTTGAATGACCTTTCACGTTACAGCTGGATAATCTGGCACAGAGTTTATTTTCTATCGTGTATTGTTTTATATTGTGTGCATCGCAACATTACAAGTGTATATAACCTTAGTCTAGTCTCGTACTCAGATCTTCTCACTGCTCATGAGGTCTGGGTACGAGACTAACTTTAGCCAAGTTTAAATTTACGATTAGGCGATATTACTTTTCACGGAGATAGGACAGCCGAAAAAAAGTAATAATAAGAACACCAAGGCCTGATCGTAGGCATAGTTTATAGAGGGAATGATTATGAGACTCACACGTCCTTTGTTGTACAGGGTATGTTCTTGTTCAATGTTTTGACTTGACCGTGCTCAAAATGCAATAGATGTTTACTTCTGATCGAGAAACTAACAAGTGGAAACGTTTTGGTCATTTATACATAGTATATGAGCTCAAAACAACAGATTGTACACGGTCGTGGACCTTCCAACATAAATCTTGGTATCTTTATTGTTCCCTCCTGTGACATTTATCAGGCTTCATGACCATTTCCCTCTATTAACTATGTCGCAGTTATGCCACATTTTGTCACGCAATCTTTCCTCGTTGGAATGAGTTATTACATACGCGTGACAAGCCAAGAAAGTTCTCTGTGAGAGGCAGAGAGGCTGAAGACGATGGAAAAGAAGAAAAGAAGAGACAATTTTTATAAGGCTATATAACTGCCTGAAAAAACCTAAGCCAGTATTGGATGTAGAGGAGGTTTCCGCGTCATATTGATGCTTATTTGAACGAAATAAATTCATAATGATTGTAAAATAGAATTATTTACATGCTAGGAGCAGAAGTCATTAGTAAGTCTTTTGTTAATGAAAAATAAATGAGTAAAAATATGCACAAAACTGTGCTTGCTCAAGATTCAGTTCATAAGATCACCCCACGCTTTGTTGTCAAGTACAAAGCTTCTGCAAATAATGTACGATTTGATTGAGGCCTTGAGCCTTGAGCATTCCCTGACCATGCTGTAGATCGGCGATAGCTTAGAATACAAATTAAAGAAATACTGAATGGCTTCGATCGAATCATTCATTTAATCAACTTGCTATTGAAGGACGACTACAAACGTTTCCTGGAAGTAGTTTGAAAAATTGAATTTCTTTGTGTTTTCCTCGTCTCGGTCCAAAGACCCGCCATAAAAAGAACTTGGCTAGCAACACGATCAAGGTAGTTAAGGGGGTCAATAACTAAAATCAAACTATCATATATCTTTATTGATAACCATTAAATTAGTGTCGATGGGTACGCCAAAAACTACAACGTAGCACGCAACTAGCGTAAACCAGCGCTTCGTATAGATGCAGTACAACAATCATCCCGATAACTTCTCTTGTTGTCCTCGTCGCCTCCATACACCAGTTCTAGACTCGGATTGGTTCCTCCTTCTGGTACCGCACATGACCAGAATAATATTGTGTACAGCGCTGCTATTAACGGTGCAACGCAATTTTCAGCGTTAGTGTACCAATTGTAAATTTTCACGAGTTATGACAGTCACAAGGACAATGCGGCTTTTGCCTTCTCCTAGACTTCACTTTCTCTCTATTCAACGCGAACGAAGCGATGGCGAGCCCAAAAGCGCAAAAGAATGGTAAAGGGGAATCGAGCGAAGCAAACCAAACGAAGAATCCTTTGAGGTGAAATTAGAGCAGATCCACAGTAAGATTGTTACCGCATAGAAACGATGAACAGCAATTGTCGCCAGGATATCGGAACTGAAAAGACTGCTACAATACGTACGGGCGCGTTACAAAGTACAGACATGCGATATGACTAAGAACTCATTTTGAAGTCTTTGTACCACAATCTATCGTTGGTTCTGGGGTATGTGGGGCGCATTAAACAATCTTCCACAATCGTTGAAAGGGAAAACAGGAGATCTGCTGCGCATGCGTAGTTTAGGATCAATTAGTTGGTGGTGATCTTCATGGTATTATCTTTTCGTATGATGTGAATGATGACTGAGTTGCCAAAGAGAGACGCAACGAATATTGCATACATACGACGTAGCCAAAGTTTATCAGTGTTGCAAGTAATATATCAAACACGAAAGACTGTGTTTCATCAAGATGTCCAAACACCGAGAAAAGAGTTGAAAATGCAACGCGCAGCGGAGTATTTTTGACGAAATTCGATGTGTTTGTTTGGATAGCCGATGAAACACTGTCTCGAGTGTTTTATATATATATGTTCTCAATCGAAACAAAAACTAAGGAGTAGACGGAGAAGTAAAATCGTCAAAATCTATGCTAATTAAAACCGGGTCCTTCACGGTTGTGATTTTTCCGTGGGATGCCTGTGGCAGGCCACGGTAAGTTTTCGGGTGAATTTCTTTTTCATCGTCGACGCAAAACGGCAAATTTGATTGACAGCTGAAACTATTTTTATTTCCAAACAATCTGCGATCAGTGTCGCAAGGACTAATTTCCGAGCATAATTTCTGCGATTCGGGCGAGGAACATTTCGCGATTCTGCGATTCTGGCAAGGAGAGGAAATAAACATGATTAGAAGGTAAGACATTTTAGAAGGCATTTCGACGTTGTGTATTGAACGCACATGATAGTGTGTGCGAGAAGGCTTATTTCATTCGATGTTTATTTTATTTGTTCAGAAGAATACCTTATACTTCTAACGGATCGATCGCGAAACTTTAATCCTTTCGCTATCTCTTATAAACATACAAACATCAATGGGAATATACCAGTTGTGTTGCGGTGCGTTAGGTTTTTCTCTCACACAAGTGAGCTAGCCGCTAAGGACAATCAATCCTTTTGTTAATGTTTTGATAGTTACCCTACTTCAATTCTTCTCTCGCAGAAAAAAGCTTCTAATAGGCCTTATCACGGGTTCGGGGCCATCATAAAAGGTAGGCAAAGCGGTCAGAAATTACAGTGTTTGTATGGGAATCCGATGGCAAATATATATATAACTTTTTCCAAAATTGAATTTTACGCAATTTATGAATCGCAGCGTTAAAACACTGGGCGGATTGTATTCACCAAGTTCGAAGAATGTAGCTTGCCTAGACGCGCTAAATTTTCTAATGTTCTATACATTTGTCTGTAAATTTGGCAGGGTAGAGGGGCGGCTTTGCGATTCATAAATTGCGTAAAATCCAATTTTGGAAAAAGTTATTTGCCATCGGATTCTCATACAAACACTTTAATTTTTGACCACTTTGCCTACCCGTCAAGATGGCGCCGAAAACCGTGATAAGGCCTACTATATAACAGACAATCAGTGTTTTACCCACCTAATGTTTTAGCAGATTCGTTACGTTTCATTGACGGCAATACAGCCCTTCACAATATTTCAGTCTTCAATATAATTGAAACGTTGAGTTACCACTCATGTCTCAAGATTTTCTGCAAGTTCTCAGGGTAAGAGATATGGCCTCAAGACAAATTACATTTTTCACGTTTCAATATTACTTCTTGTAATGCCGATACGTGTACGTCAGTGGTGTCACATACGGGACTCACATTTTTAAGTCGTTTTCCAGAGCACATCTTGCTGTTGTCCTGATCATCATGGTTGCTGATGATTAATAGTTGTGTTACTGAAACACTGGACCAATCTATTCGCGTGGACATTATATTTGGCGACGAGGATCATGCAGGACTACGAGGAAGAAACACCGGCAGTCTCGAGCCCGCAAAATGCGCTGGAACACCGACAATTTCGATTCCGCAAAGCACAGCCGCTGCAGGAACATCGACAGTTTCAGCTTCACAGAGCTTCACGACCGCACCGGCAGCACAAGCTGTTATAAGTTCGACGTCCTGACCAAAGGACATCAGAATGCAAGCATTTATTGCGGACTCGCTTCAGATATTTCCGGATCTCAAATACTCAGAATCGCACCGATGCTCTTCAAATTTGCGGAGGAGAACAAATATGAGAACTGATTGAATCTCTCAAGAGCGTTCCTACGCCGTCATCAGCGGAGCTGCTAAACGAGCACGAGAAAATCATCAACAAGCTCGACAGCCATTTCATTCCCATATCAAACCCGACTGTGCCCGTAGCAAGGTTAATCAGTGGCTCAGTATCACGTGCGTTTACGGCTTCAGGTAGCCAAATGTGGGCTCACAGCCCCGTTTGACGTGATTCCCAGCAAAATCCCGCAAACTATGCGCTACAAGAAACTCCACGAGGGAAGCAATGATGTAAAGATGTACGCTCCAACAGTTAATGAAGCACGCGGTGAACAAAGAAGACATCGATCGCCAAGCTCAGGATATGGAGTAAAAGCTTGCACCGGAACAAGACTGCGTTAACAGAATTCACCCAAAGAAAACCCAAAGAATAAACGCAAACCCGAGCCACCGCGCGACGATAAGAAAGAAAGCGCATGTCAATTCTGTGGTATAGACCATAAAGGGCCAAGATCAAACTGTCCCGCCTCTAGAAAAACATGTTGTCTGTGTTCAAAAAGGGGTCATTTCTCTCGGATATGTAAAGGTAAAAAGAACCAGAAAGACTCTCCATCGAGATCACAGTCAACCGCCAAGTATGTCCAGGAAGAGGAAAAGGAAGGATCATCCGATTCGGATTTCATCTTCCAGGTCCGAGTAGACAAACCTCGCCCTCGTAAGTGTGCCACTGGGGTAAGAGGAAGGATGGGAAGCTGATTCATGTTCCACAGTCAACATCATCAATGAGCACAAGCTGGAAAATTTCCGAGCTCACTGAAGAACAAGACCGCAGTGCGCCCCACAGGAAACCCGTTTATTTGCATTTGCACAAAGAGAACCTGTTCCCGTTGTCGGATGGTTTGACGCCAAAATCGAAAGCATCGGCACTTGAAGCAGAAGCATAGCCACTTTTCGGGTTTCCAAGAGAACCACCAAATCTCGACCTCTCTTAAGTCTGGATACATGCGTTGAGCTAGGACTGCTACACCTAACTAATGCAACCCATGAAAAGAAAACGGAAACGGCAAGCCAAACTAGTGCCCTCTCCACAGACCCAGTGGTCACGAAACCGACATCAGAGTATCACGAAGTGTTCTCAAGTCTGGGCAAACAGAAGTCCATTAAAGCAAAGCTAATCGTAAATGAAGACGTCCACTCTGTCGCACATAAACAGAGACAAATCCCTTACAACTTAGCTCAGAGGGCTAATTGAAGCAGTACCAGACAGCCAACCAACCAGCTGGTGTACCAACCAAGTGATAGCCCTAAAGTCACACAGCCCGGAGGCTATACGTTTCCGTTCTGACATGAGAGTACCGAACACTGCCATCCTTCGCCCTGTAACTGAAGCACTAACTGTGGAAGACAGAAAGTTTAAGCTTGAAGGTGCCACGGTCTTCAGCGTTCTAGATATGAATGAGGGTTACCACCAGCTAGAGTTGGATGAAAACAGCAGACATCTGGCTACCTTCTATGGAAAAGACTGCAAAATGAGGTACACAAGGCTGAACTATGGAACAATCTCAGCACAGGACATTTTCGACAAAGCAATAGATGACAGCATCGCAGGGCTAAACGGTGTGCTCCGCATCAGATTTGCCTTCATTGTTGTTGGCAAAGGCAACGTGGACCATGACAAGGCCCTTGAGAATCTACTCCACCGATTCCGAGAACACGACCTCATTTTAAACCCCGAAAATATGCAAGTTCCGCCTGCTTCAGATCCAATTCTTTGGTTTCATTTTTTAAAAAGATGGAATTAAACCATCACTGAGCATAATCCAAGCCCTAAAGCAAATGGATCCGCCCAGAAAAGTATCTGAAGTACGTTATCTCTTGGGCATGGCTTAGTATTCCGCAAGATTCATCTCCAACTTCGCAGAGATGACCACACCCCTGCGCGACCTCACCCATCAAGACGCTAAATGGCACAAAGCGAGCAGGCAGCATTTGAAAAACTCAAAGATACACTATCAAGTGAAACTGTCTTGGGATGCTATGAAACTGGTCAGGATACGAAGCTTCTGGTAGATGCCGGACCCAATGCATATGACCTAGGGTTGGTTCCCAAACAGAAGAAAACGCCAAGGATGGAAAGCCGTTGAGTGTGCTAGCAGTAGCCTGACAGAAGTTTAAAACCGGTACCCCCGGATCGACCGTGAAGCCCTTGCTATCCGTTCGGCTTGTGAACGCTGTTACAAGTACCTGATCGAAAGTTCATTCGTCATTTAAACTGACCACTAGCCCATGATCCCGCTCTTCAATAATCTGCACAGCAGACCCCCCAGAGAATTGAACGCTGGCTGCTCTACCTGCAACAATTTGACTACCATGCAGCTAAAGTACTGCTCCAGTAAACAGAATGCAGCAGATCACCTCTCAAGACACATGCTTCCCCTCACTGAAATTGGCATACAAACAAGTGAAACCGACAGTAGGCTCCCTTTCCAGGGTAAAGTATTCCAATCATTCGCAAAAGAGAAAGGTTTCACACACCGAAAAATCACACCTTTGTGGCCCGAGACTAATGGCTATGTAGAAGGTTTTATGAAAAACCTTGGCAAGGTCGCAAGATCTGCCCACAGCAAAGGAAAAGATTGTAGGAGAGAGCTATATGTCTTTTAAGCTAATTACAGAGCCACACCGTACTCAAGTACTGGGAAGAGCCCTTATCAGTTATGCATGAACAGAACCACAAAAAGGATTAAACTTCCTACCATCATGGAAACCATTCCTGACACAGAAGCCATGCAGAAGGATAAGGATTCAAAGGCAAAGATGAAAGCCTACGTTGACCACAAACGCCAGGTTAAGCCGCACAACTTGTATGCAGGAGATATCACACTGGTGAAACAGAGAAGGCTTAACAAACCTAGTACGCATTTCGAACCTGTACCATACACAGTCCTGGATGTCAAAGGTTCCTTGATCACTGCCAGACGAGCAACTGATCAGAAAGAAGTCATCCGCAATAGAAACTACCAAACCCACCAGGAAGTACCATACCTGACATCGAACCAGTACCCGCCGATGAGCAAGTGCCACTCGACTTCGAAGGACCGAAGGTCTGACAACCGGCCTCAACCTCAGCACCCCCAAGAGGAATCTAGTCAGGCACAGCCAAGCAACAATAATGGTAACCAAGACAACACAACGCTTGCAGCAACAGAGCAATCTACCCTTTCACCACCCGTATCCCCCTGCAGTAGCTTGCAGTGGTAGACTAATCAAGAAACCTGGCTGGATGAAAGACTATGCCGAGTTAATATGTTTATGTAGCCGTACGTTTTTCATACTGTAACGGATTGCATGATTCCGTTCTTTTCATCGTTTTGCTGTTAGCATTGTCTTTGTTGTTGTTGTGTGTTTTTTTTTTCACTATGATTTTAATTATAGTTTGTAACTCCTCGGGCCTCGCCCTTGGGCTGTCACCTTGTAGTGGTGGTGAGGCTTAAGTGTCTCAATGACCCTGAGAGCTGTGCTGGGACTCTTGTCCCTGGCAGGTCTAACCATGCCGGATTGGTCAAGGGGTAGAGCCAGACAAAGAACAGCCCCTGGTCCTCCAGGTTGGGGGTTAGGCGGTGGGCCAATCACCCGCCCCCTTAAAACAAAGTGGATTACAGAAACCTCAAACACTTGAAGGCAACCTTCCCTTGGGGCCAACGCGGTACCTTACTTGGACAGGCAACGAATGACGCCCTTGAGCCAAAGCCGAGAGGATGAACAGGAGAAGGACGGCGGAGAGAGAAAGGGAAAAAGCGGGATGGAAGAACTGGACTGAGGTACAAATGGCAGCGGCTGACAGAGATGGTTGGCGGGATTGTGTTGAGGCCTTATGTGCCACATGGCACGAGGAAGATAGGTAGTACGGGACTCACATTTTTAAGTAGTTTTCAGGAGCACATGTTGTTGTTGTTGTTCGGATCACCATGGTTGCTGAGGATTACAAGTTGTGTTACTGAAACATTGGACTAATCTATTGGAGTGGTCATTATACTTCTGCCAGTTTTGATGCTATTTCTAAGGAGCAGGGGATCGGAGGGAGACTTTGCTCGCACAGTAATTTTCCGCCTAAGCTATTTTCCACTACAAGCACAGTGACAGTTTCTTCAACACTAATTTCTTCACTGATTTGTATGGCTGATCTAACTAATCAATCGTGGCACTTTACTTAACTTCACAATTCATTTCAATACTACTACGCTCCCTAGCCCAAGCATCCAACGGAATCGCCCGGTTTGGCGTCTTGTTGTGTATTGGAAGCAAACTCACTTCAAGAAGAAATACAGAGGGTCCTAGTTCAGGTTTAAGACATCGGCTTTTAATAAAGCCGTAGGCAATTTCACAAATAAAAGCACAACGGATGCTTTAGCTTGATCTAAACAAAAATGAAAAAAAAAAAACAGCTTAAAAAATTTGTCACAAAAATAGAAGAAAAAACATTACAAATCAGAACACTGGTTGTAGATGTCCCAAACAACAAATAAAATCTTACCGGAAGCAAACCAGTGTGAACATGAACAATTTTAACTCCATCAAGAAATTATAACCAGTTTCTACCTTGTCCAGGCCTAAACTAAAGCAGATATAACACCGTCCATTCTGAAAGGCTTGGTTACCAATAATGGTATCGACCGTTGAAGACAGCATGGACCGTTTTTACGAAATAGAAATCAGCTCCGGCGAGCGCGTTCTCGAAAATCGTCCACGCTGAGAAGAGCCTGACCGACCAGATTACGCCACGTTTGCAATATCCAGGCAAGTAAGTTGCTAAATGGTATTTTCTTTTCTTCGAAAAACATCGCTCCAATTTCGGGATTTAAAAGTATGGAAGATCTTAAAAGGGCATTGTCAGGCTATTTGGCAACTTTATAAGAAGCTAGAAGGTGTCTTCGCATTAATTGAATTCCAAAACTAATGCGATGATCTAGTTTTGTTCTGAGAACTGTTTGAAGGCACTAAAACTGTTTCCTGTCCCCTGTCGCTACGGATGGCATGGATGGAAATGGATCGAAACTTGAAAAAATTGACCAATTTTAATTTTTCCAGTTTTGATGCTATCTGTTACAAAAATCCTCCAGAAATTATTATGATTAGCCCTCTGATAAAATTCATTTAATATATTCGTCGTAGCTTTACAGAAGCATTTTGTTTATGATTAAAGCCTCAAAGTAATGATTTTAGTACAGAATTGACTTAAAACAGCAAAATCCTCGTGACACTGCTCCTTTAAAAACACTATCAGCACCACTGGACCAAAAATAATTCTAAAAACTAGTATTTACAAGTAAGACATTCAAAAATGGCAACAGGAGTAGTTTCGTTTGGCAGATCGCCAGTCATGACATTCTGTGTCGACAGATCGAGTCATCGAAATTAATTTTTCTTCATACTGGAGTTACTCATTTGTGGGTGTTGAGTAAAACTGTGAATGTAGTCAGGCTTCATACTCCGTAAATATTAAAGCATATTTTTCTCGTCTAGTTCCTAGTAAATATTTTCTAATGTTCACTGTACCTAAGACGATTAATTAATAAATCATGATTAGCTTAACGACTGAAATAAATTATGGCTCTCCTGATAATTAAAAAAAATAATAATAACAATCTACAGTCGAACGCCATTCTCCGTAATCTGAAGAAGCCTGCGTTATAGTGAAAATAACAAATTTTGGTTTATCTCAGACTTAACCAGCACTCTGTGATACGGAGAGGTTTAAATTCATGTGCAAATAATATTAATTCTGTTTTATGCTTTTTCAATATCTAACATAAATTAGCATTCGTTACTTTTTGTTCTTTATCAACTAATTCGCTGAGTGCTTCCAAATTGCCCCTCAGACGTTATGATAGGGAACTTTTAGGGTCTCGTATTTAAAATGGCTCAATGTTTTAATACAAAATAGCAACTTACAAAAACAACACTTAATGGAGGAAAGCGAAACTACAGTGACAGAACGACACACCACCGTTTCGCATACGAGAGGTTGAACGGGTTGGGGAGTACAGTCAAATCTCTATTAACGGACACCTTTATAAGACGGACACCTGGTGCTGGTCCCGGCCGTTTCTCTGTCATTTTACCATAATGAAACTCTCTATAAGCCGGACACCTCTATAAGACGGACAACGGACACTTTGAAATGGACAACGGACACTTGTGAGGTGCTGAATGTGACCGCAAATTACGATTTAGGGAAGAAAAATTCTTAAATTACCAAGTACGTGACTCTTTTTAACACCAGACGTTTCATTGAATACCGGTACATACAGTACATATAGTACAAGTTAAAATTAAATCAGTCATCATTTTGTCCCATTCAAAAAATGACTCGGAGGTGACAGCCGAATTGTATCAAAGGCAGTTATTTTCTTGTTTTCTTAGCTGCTTTCCGTCTTATAGAGTTGTCTGTTTTATCTTAAAATTCCTGGGTCATGTTACGTCGACTCTCTATAAGCCGGACACCTCTCTAAGACGGACAGCTGAGGCTTGTCCCGATGGTGTCCGTCTTAGAGGGAGTTTACTGTATGCTCTTTTTAGACCATAATGAAGTTTTTGCACCACATATAAGAAGGCTGCACTTTATATGTGGAGCCTGTGGCAACACATACAACCAAATATCACGAAGAAAGCACCCAATACGAAGAAATTTCCACCAATATAATGAAACATGCACCGAACACAACGTGTTAGTACCTAGCATAACGAAATGAAGTTTAACAGAGCGGATCTAGGAGAGTGGCCCGGGGGGGGGGGGGGGGGCGTCCCTCTTATTTTGACTAAATAAAGAAGAAATGACCGAAGGGAAAATAGCCAGCAGGACAAGTAAATGAAAACCGCTCCCCCCCACCCCTCCCGCCCCCACATCCCCTTAGTTCATACTCAAGGTCTGGATCCGCCACTGTGTAATGAATTTACCCAAAGCACAATGTAAAAAAAAAACCCTCACCAGGAGTCCATTACAATTAAGCAACAAATGTTATGCACAAATTATTATGCTAAAATGGGCGCCAGTCTCACTAGATTATACTTAATATTTGCGTGTGAATCACGTAGCCCGGGGATTGAAAATGTCTTAAATAATCACAACCATGCAACTGTACATGGACATTCGTACAACCTTTCAGAATTTATAGCAAAGCGTACACGACTTTTATACTTACACGACTTTTATACCTTACAACGCCGTTTATTAATTTGTCCAAAGGGGGCCGGGTTTTTCAAAAGAAATACTGTATTTAAGAAATAGAAAACATGTACCGTGTTTGTATCGAGTTATACAAACACGAGTGCAAGTTTGGGAGAACGAGAAATGCTGTGGGAACACGAGCCGCAGGCGAGTGTTTCCACAGCTTTTTCGAGTTCGCCCAAACTTTCACGAGTGTTTGTATAACTCGATACAAACACGAAGTACATGTTTTCTATTTCTTTTAGAAAACACCACGACGAGAAAAAGGAAAACAACTTGTTAGCTTTGGATATCAAAATGTAAATTCTCTTTGCTCGCGCCATCACTACGTCAAAAAGCGCGCGCTAGTTTTGTGTCTCCATCGAGTTATACAAACACAATTTTTAACCAATCAGCGCGCGTACTTTCTTAGGACTGTTTTCTAAACATCAATATAAATTCATGAAAGCTCATTAACATTACAATAAATTATTAAAGCTAGTAAAACAAGAAGGCATTTGCAAAAAATGACAAGGTTGATAGCCCTTTTAGTATTACAGCCGGTGTTAATATTGTACGTTCATATTAACCGTCGGTGAAGAACATTAAATAAAAGTTCAATCTACAATTGTCAAACCCATTTGCTACTGAAAGCATTTTATTGGAGGATGGTTTGTTGCCTAAGTACTTTGCAAATGGCTTAATTTATCTCCAGCCATAACAATTCTATCCACCGAAATGTTTAGCCAATGAAATTGTGGAGCACGTAAAGAGTTCGCGATAGTTAAGTATGGGCATAAATAATCTTGAACCCCGCAATAGATGTTTCGAACTGACGTGAAGGAGAAGTGATCGAATCATCTGCTTCAGTTTTTGCTGTCAATGTCCCGCTTTTTCTAGCCATTAAAAAGTGCCCAGACATCTTCGAAAAAAGGTAAGGAGAAATTTTTGACATCTACTAATTGCAACGTGTCCAATTTTCATTCTGTTATCAGAAAAGTTCTACTGACGTCGTTGACAAATTTGTTTTATTCTAGATCAGGGAAACTACTCCAGAAACTTTTTGCTTTAAAAATAAGGCTTTAAGATGTTAAATGTTATTGGAACATTATTGGAATAGCGATTTGTAATAGAAATCGGCAACATAAAACTCGCACTTCACTGAAATCATTAGTATTCGCATCACGCAGAACCACCACCATGCGGTCCTTTCCTATGGTTCAATACGAGTCAGTTAACCTTGAAATCTTCGAATATAAATGGTAGTCTTACATGGAAGTATCAACCTTTGAAATTAAGTATTTGATCCAAACAAATAGTATTCACTTTATCCTATATTCAATCGGTCAAATTTCACGTATTTTCTGTAAATCTCGTTCATCGCTTTATTGATAACATCAGGAAGCGTTGGCTAATCGACAAGATTTAGTTGAGTCGTTTATGCATTTTTAACTCCTGAATACGAGTAAGTCTGGTAGAGGTCGCACTCGCTCGCTCGCTCGCTCGCTCTATCTATCGATCGCTTTGCAAACATGCGGACATTTCTGGCCTTGATAGTGAGGATGATTGGTAAGTAAACGAAATGGCGGCCGCCAGTCTACAATCGATATCTTAGACCGCACTGCACCAACTATTTTAAATTTCCATACTGTCTTGCTTTCTTTCATTTTTTCATGTATTATATTATTATTGTTTTTTTCGTGTATTTGTATGTATTATCATGTAGGCTACTTACATACGTGACATCAGACATTCACATACACACATACCTTAGTTCCTCTTAACTCTCTTCTACTTTTATATAGGATACTAGCACAGTGCAGCAATAACACAGGATTCTATATCAGTCTAATTGTTTTTGTACTTGCCCCATTTCATATTGTGAGCTTTTAGTTTATTATTTGATTTTGCGATCATTTTGTCAACCTCGTGTATCATTTTAATTTTGGAATTAAATACTTTAATTGAAGGCAGAGATTTGATTCGTCTACAAGAATACAAATACTGTTAAGTAATTATCAAAGTATGATTAACAAATAGCTCGTCCTTGCACCTCAGGATTCCAAACAGTATATCTTTGTCAGAAAGGTGTTCTATCTTAACCCCTTGATTATCAAGCCATTTTATTGCCTAAGCCCAGAAATTCCTAGAACAGTGACAAGAAATAAAAATAGTGGCCAAGGATTTGCCATAAAAGGAACACGCCTGAGATGGTATAATACCTATTTTGTTAAAAACAGTATTTGTCAGTAGGCAACTGTTAAATAAGTCCCGCGATTTTGTGTCCAAGGAGGTGCGAAATGACAACTGCTGTAAATCTCTTTCCATTCTAGATCGTCATTGATAAAAAAGCTATTAAAATTCAGTTGGGGCCGTCGGTGGCGAGAGGATTCTATTTGAAAGTTTCTTATAAACAGTCTTTGAATCCACTGTTTCTATTAAAACTTTTTTTTCCATTTAAACTTAACTTAATTTTATTTTATTATGCAAATTGAAAGGCTCGTTAATAATGTGAGCAGACGTGGTTAACGATTCACGCCATTCAGCTGGTATAGCATCGATTACAGAAAAAAATTCTTAAGATATCTAACGGCGAAATGTTTAGTTCTCACAACTTATAATTACTTTTGAACTCATTGTTATCGGAATTGTTATCGGAATTTAGATCTCCCATTCTAAGAATTCCCTTTTCTGTGAGATTTCTAAAATTCACAGATTTGCCTCCAACACACATAAATTTATTGCTCTGCACGACAGCTTTTGAAAGATCTTTTCCGTTTTGATCCTGTGAACTGATAAGATTTGCTGCTGAGTACTTTGCAAAGCTTTTTAAGCATCCTTCGTAAAATGCTGAAAGCCTCATAGGCAATTTCTTAAAATTTACCCCCAACAGGTTCAAGCTAATACAAACTGAAGAAAATTTGCTCGGTTGATCGCTTGCCAATTTCTTGCAACAAAGAACTCTCTGAGTTTCTATTATAGAATCTAAATGTGGAGCTAAAAGTCCCCCATCTTCGATGTCGCTGATAAGAGAAGAACATTTGACTTTATGCTTTCCCTTCTAGGTAAAATCGAGATAACTTGGGTCACGTATTTCGCAAACTCCTCATTTACTGATATCAATCTGCATGATATTTCCTTACTGTCTTACTTTCTTTCATGATCAAATTACCTGTGTGGCTTTAGGTTTCCATTTCGAAAGTGAAACTTATCAACTAACTCATAATGCCTGCTTATTTTGTGGATCTAATGATCGTGCGTCAGCAGAGTTGACTTAAATAACAGAGTTTCTATTCGAGAACGAACGAACTAATCTAGGACATTTTTGTCCAACAATCATCTAGTTCGCCTATTATACATAATTTCCGTTCAGAACTTTTAATTTTGTGTTGTGCAACAAGATAATGCGAACGTGTTAAGTGTGATTTTGTAAAAAGGGCATAATACGTAAGAAACGACAATTGACTCAAGTTCATATTTATTATTAATAAATGATATGATCTACAAATATCATTTCTATTTAGTTTATGTTGATGGCTATAGGTATGCCGACTCGTTCCTGCTTTTGAGCTCAAACAAATGACCTAACCATAAGCAAAAGGGTCGGGGGGGGGGGAGGGGTGATACCATTATACCATGCATCTTTTATTCTGGCCAATTGGCAGTGGAGGATCCAGACACCTTAGCTAAGAGACAGGGAGGGGGGGGGGGGGGGGGGTGGGGGGGGTTTTGATATTAATTTACTTGCTCTGCTGGCTAGATAAGATAACTTTATTTATACACGGTTTTTCCATCAGCTGATTTAGTTAATTATCTATAATAATATACCTATCTACCTAACTACAATAAAATTTAATAACAACAATTCAAATAAAGGAGATAAAACAAAATTCTGCTTTTCATGGAGGCCGTGTCTAAAATTTACTGAAAATTAAGATATTACTTTAAACTGTGGCGACTTAATTTAGATTTGAAATCGGTCGTTGAATGACGCTTGTCTTAGGTCTACAGGTAAGTTGTTCCACAACTGAGCTCCGCTGTACAAAAAACTTCTCTTGAGATAATCAGTTCGAGGTTGTGGAAGAACTAGGTTATTTTCGGTATTCCTTAAACGATAAGCACTTGCATTGTCAAGATATACAAATCTTGATCTCAGATAATCAGGTGTCATACCATGTAATGTTTTATACATTAGGATAGACTTCTGTTCCAATCTTTGATAGTAGAGTCTTCGCCACCCTAGTTCCGGGAACAATCATCCAAATTACTATCATACGCTCGCAGACATTAGGATGAGAGCTGCCCTATTTTGAAGCCTTTGCAGTTTTTCAGAAAGGCCTTTGTTACAGTTTCCCCACACTACATTGCAATAATCAAAATGTGGTTGAATAAGGGGTGGGGGGGGGGGGGGGGGGGGAAACCCCTCCCTGGATCCGCCACTGATCGAAGAAGAATGGTTCTACAAAAAGTCACTAGAGCTGCTCAACAATATACACTTAATTGAGAAGGTTAATTGGTAGAAGTCAAAAGAGGGTAAGGCGACAAGGATTTCAAAACTTAAAATAGGCTACGTTCGATATATCAGTATTTCTAAACATGGCACCGAGGCTTTCGAGAGAGATGTCTATATTTGTTGTTTTTTCTTTGTATCCAAGTCTCCTTTGGAATTGAGAGACAAAAACTGAAGTACATTTACAATTTTGTCTTGAAAGCCGCGGATGTCGAACGTGGTCAATTGAGAGGAATCACAGTGCAGTTTCTTAGTATTAATATATTTATTTAAAAGGATACCCAGTATTTGGTATTTAACTTATTGTAATATAATGTCTTTCTTTTAAATTCTAATTGTTGAATACATGAACCTTTCATCATTAAAATGAAAGAAATTGATTTGTTTTTGCACAATATAATACGCAAAACAATCATTTTGATGTTTAGGACAGGAGAAACTCAGAGCATGGAAACACCAACAAACGCTCCGAGAAAGAAGGTACGAGTATAAAGGGAAATCCTGGTAGCTAATTATAAAAAAAAATAACTGCAAAGGCCAGGAAGACAGCTCTAAAGCTTTTGGCTAATAAAAGGAGGGACTGTATTTTTCCAAAAAAAAAAACCTTTCAGTCATCCGCCGGTGTTTGCTACGATCCTTTATCAAGTTCCTGAAATTATCTCGACTAACTCTGAGAACTTAAAATTGTTTAAAAGTGCTTTAAAAACTCTCCTCTTAACTGCATGGCTCGTTGCTCTCTAAGCCCACGATTTCTAACGAAAAAAAATAACTGAGATATTTTCCTTTTCTACTTTTTTTTTCAGCAAATGCTACATCGACTGCACTTTCCACCACAGAGTCAGCATTATCACTAAGTTTGGCCATAGTTGTATTTCCTCATCATCTTTGCCTCCATATTTGGCAACTCCGGTCGTCATCCATATTATCCGGACGAGGCACTTTCTTGTAAAAAACTCAACAAACTATCTTATCTCAACCAAGCCATGCGCAGATTTGATCATAACATTTACTGTTATGCCAAACATGCTCAGTGACGAATTGTTTTATACCAAGTGGTTTGGTGGAGACTGGGGTCATATAACATGCAAGTTATTAGTGTGGGCTAAATTTCAGCGCCCATTTTGCTCTATTTGGAGCCTTACTGCCATAGCTGTCGATCGCTATTTGCAGTAGTACGTCCTCTGCATGTGTCCCCGATGTCAAATCATATAAAGCTGACCATTGCTGTGATATGTTATGGTCACTCGCTACAGCTGCAGGGATGGTCTCCATGGCTAAACTATGGCTCGTCAACGGTAGTCGATACTATTGTGTTATTGAATTTTTCAGATGTTGAGCTAACTACGATTAACGTAACAAGCCTGATCATTGAATTGCTGTTCAATTTGCTCGTGCCTGTTGTGAGCATGGCTGTGTTGTATTCAATCGTGTGTTGGCATTATTGTCACGTGAAGTGCCTGGTGAAGGAGCCAATCACGATCAAAGGCACGAGAGAAGCCATGCAGACAGCCAAGAAAGTTACCGGATGATGATTTGTTGTTGTCGTTTTGTTTGGCTTATGTTGGTTTCCTTTTTTATTTTTGTTGGTTTAGATAGTTTGCATAAGATGGTTTTACCTTATGCTGCAGTTAAATTTACTGTTTGGTTGGCCAACGCCTTCAGTGCAATCAATTCCTTATATTTACTTGTCATTTAACAGTAGATTTAGAAAAGAGTTTGTAATCATCATGAGGAAATTTTATAAAATTTGTAATCGTTGTTAAGCGACTTACTATTATAGGTTGCTTGAGTGTCAAGACCAGGCTGTTTGAGGTGAGATCTTTGTATCCGAACAGGCTCTTTCTTGGATCCGCCCATCTTGGAACTTCCTGAATTGTACAAATACTGCTATAGATGGCTTGGAAAAGTAATCCTCAGTAAAAGTAAATCCTCAGTAAAAATTAGCTACGGTTACCTAAAAAACTTAAATTAGACTTAAAACGTGTACAGATATACGCGTGTGTATAGTTATTGGGCCGGAGTGTGTTTCCTCGCAATCGACGTCTTCACCGTGGAGCTAAGCTACCGAAAAAATGCAATTGTTGAAAACTGGATAATGAGCATTTTCACGCCAGGTCGAATTACAAAAGCGAATGGGTTTAGCGTTGTCTGTACTCTTATCGGACAACGGTATGCATCATCACAGTGGTCAAAACAGGATCTTGCCTGGCCATTTTTCTCCTCACGGGTTTTCTTCGCGTCTTGCTCGACGGACTAAGTAAGCCCAGTAAATCTAAAACAAATTTTAACCTGGACGCTTATCGTTGTCGATAAGAGTACAAATAAGCGCTAAACCACATTCGATTTGTTTCTTTTTTTTACCACAATATTAACGTCAAAAATGCGTTTTTTCAGTCTGCGAGCTGAAAAAAGGCATTGCGTAGGACATTTCCTCGAACAGAGTTGTCTGGTCTGGACTCTTATCGACACCAACAGTTTAGGCGGATTGGATTGCGAGATTAGTGGCAATTGTGTAAAAAGTTTGTCGTAAAGTATTAAATAGGATTTCAAATGTTACTGCAATTTACTTATAAGATGGCCTAGTGAGAAACATGAGAAAATGAGAATATTAATAGTTATAATTACACATGACAAAAAAAACTCGATTCTGATTGGCTGAGAGCCAGTGCAGTTCATGTGTAACCACCAGTGCAAAAAGTGTAACACCAGTGCAAATTACACATCGTAATTCTCGATTATGATTTGCAGAAAGATAATGAGAAATTCTGTAGGCCAATGATCTCCTGTAAAGCAATGACAATAATTTTGTACAGAAACTCTGAAAAAAACTTTCTCGAATGCGAAAAAAAGGCTTCAAGAAACATCTTCCAGCACTTTTTGCGCGCCAATTTTCTTCATGTTTGCATTATTAATAAGTATTCAAACGGTTTCGAGTTCAATTTGAATTAATTTGACACTTGTGCCGGAGTTTTTCAAAAACTGAAGTTGCACTCGCGAAGCGGCTCGTGCCATTTCAGCTTTTTGAAAAACTCACCTCGTGCAACTTAATTCCTAATGAACATCGAAACCGTATGATACCTAACTAACGTTGCTGCAAACTATCGCTCATGAAAACACAAGTATATTGAACCCTGAATGATTGCGCGGCTGTAATGTATGCTAATCTTACTGAAAAACGTCCAAGTATAATTAAATTGAGATTAGAACAGGCAAACACCTTTAGATGGAAGGCAGACCGCACGCAGTGCGAGCTTTTATTTACAGTGTGTGGCTTAATGTGGTATGGGACTTCAATAAAAACTGTCAAGAGCAGGTGGAGGGACTGCCACGGTTTATTCATAGAAAACAACGTGAGGCAATCCTAGGCTCTTGAAAGAAAGAAATTAGAAGTCTAGCTGCTGCTTGACAAACCTAACACTCCATCGGACTGGATGTTTTATTGTAGATCCGTGCCTACTGCACTCTACATTACTGTTTCCCGCTTTAACTCCTTTCCCGTTAACGCTTCTACGGATCCTTTCCCGTACGTTTTCATGGTTGCGCCGCTGCGTGGCCGCTCTCGACCGTGTGTTTCTAGATCTCTTGCAGGTCCATCCCCGTTCGGTTTTCCAGCCCGAGCCCGCCGCCCGCCGCGCCCCGCCCTTTCGGTGCCTGGACCACGGGCACTTCTGTTCGGCCACGACACCTATCCACTGAAGATGGCCCCCGTGCCAGCATCCCCCATCAGTAGGGAACTCCCTCCCCGCTCCCCCCTCACTTACTTTTGCGGCGCTGCCCACAATTGATAACAACTCTAGTCTGGTTTTGCTAACGTCCCCAGCTATCCCTTCAAATTATTTTCGCCGGCCTGTGTGGTCCTTTTGTCTCGAACCCTAGCACGTGGGCGGACGTCGTTTCCCACCAGGTTTTGTCACTTATATGATTAACCAACACATCTGTGCGCGGCCCGTGAACATCGTCGGATCAACTCAACCCGACTTTGGTCTGCGTGGAGGTTCATCACCACCAGGGTACCTGTACCTCAAAAAGTATTTAGCACGAAACCCTTTCCGAGATAGTGCAAGCACAGCAATTAAGAAGTCTACTGGTCGAAAAAGCCATTATTTCCCTTTATCTGGTTATGCAGATCGTGACTCAATCTAAAGCTCTTTAACCTACATCCCCACGGTTTTACGTTGACTGTTTTTTTCAAAATGGCTGGGGGTAGCTTGGAGGAATCGACGTCTTCTCCCGGCGACCTACCCGTAGGAAATTTGTCAAGGCCAAGAAGGGACCCTGGGAGCCGGTTGCGGCTATATTTGCCATATTGCCAGGCAAGTAAAGGGACGGCGGACAGTATGCTAATTGACATTGTTTCATGTATTGGGATTTTAAAATTGTAAACGAATAGTACCAATGTAACATGTATTACCATCATCTTGGTGACCAAAAAACGTTTCATATAAGAACTCGTATTCGAAAGCATTTAAAAACTCTGTAAAACCAGTGGTTAGCAGAACACCAGTCATGAGAATTTCTAACCGAAGTAAACATTCTCCAGACAAGCTGAACTAACTCATTTTCAAGGCGTTGGAGTACAACTGGTGAATGTAGTCTCGGCCTCAGACTCAGTATGTACAACATATTTACCTCGTCTTGGTCCGGGTAAATGATTTCTAATGTTTACCTGAGACTTAGGCGATTATTAACATACTTAATAAACCGAGAATGAGGTCGGTAGGGAAAATCTCAAACTGAGGCCTTGCCCGGATTGACCGAGCGATAGCGAGGTCAATACGGTAGGCCGAGGTTTGAGATTTTCCCGTAACGACCGAACGGTCGAGGTTATTAAGTTGTTTATTATATGGCTAACAAAACGGTTCTAAGGAAGAAAAAATCTTAATTCAAGGGGAAGTCGTTACTTCACATCCGGTGATGCGCGCGCTTATCTATTCATTCATCTTTCCAAACCGTCAAACTGCATAACAGAATTCAGCCAACTAACGCGTACTCCGTCAAGAAAATATATTTATTCGTTTGGAAAACAATGATCAATACGGCTGCAAAAAGTATTTTAGTACAGTTGTGTTAGTATATCACGAGAGAATTTTCATCGACATTCTCAAGAGTCAACCGCCAATGCAAACGTCAATTCCTACAGAAAAGTTCTTCAAACTTGCTCAAAAGCCGTGCAGCCGTGTCGGCAAAAGAAAGTACAATTTAAACGGAATCAGCACTACTCTTCGTCGTCACTTTCGATGAAAACTCTTCGCCTTTTCTGAGGTTCCTGGATTATAGTTACTGGTCCATTAAAGATCTTGAACTGGCGCTCAGAGATGCGGCGAATGTCCACACCGGAAAAAAAAAATCCGCTCGGCTGTTCAAATCTGATGGTCCTTGCGGTGGTTTAAACTAGCTTGTGTTACAACAAGAGAAATTGTTGATGTTGACAGTTGTACTGCTTCGGTGTCACCAACTGCCTTTTGAATGGTGAAGGGACAGTGAAAGGAGACCTGCCTTCGGAAAGGAACCTCTGTGTACTTCGCTACAAATCCGACAGGGTATCAGGTTCATCAGAGTTCATAATCGTCGCCATCCGTTTTCCGATATCTATAAAAAACTTTGCCAATAAGTAGTCAAGGACAGCAGCCAGTAAGTCCAAAACCTCTACTATGCTTCCTTTGTTTATTGACGACAAATATCGCTGAAATGTTTCCATTTCACTGGCAGTTTTCCTTTCCTTTAGTGGTTTTGCTCTTTAATGTGTGAACATTTCAATTTCTTCCTGACCAATTAACTCGTTCGTAATTTGCCGATGTAACTTCATTTTTTTCTTAAAATAGTAATATAATTAACTCTCTGAATGTTAATCTTCGACGATTTTCAACGATTTTCAATGTAAATAAAGCAAATGTCGCCTAGTTTTGGACACCTTTCGGGAGAATAATGCCCTGGCGTTAAGCTGCACTTAGCCAATCAGAGCGCGCGTTATATCGCCTACAAACACTAGCCATATAATAAATATTAAATAATATACATGAAAAAAGTTACTCAGTTGTGACTGGTTGAGAGCAGTGCAGTTCAAGTGTAACACCAGTGAAAAACATGTAACACCAGTGTAAATTACACATCGTAATTCTAGATTATGATTGGCTCAAAGACAATAGGAAACTTTCTATGCTAATGATGACGAAAATTTTATGCAGAAAGTTTGAACAAAGTTTTCTCGAATTAGAAAAAATGGCATAAAGAAAGATCTCTGGCAATTCCTCTAAGAGAAATTTTCTTGTTTATATTATTTATGAGTAATCTTACGATTTTAAGCCGAAGCGGCTCGTGCAATTTCAGCTTTTTGAAAAACTCACTCGGGCAATTCATTACTTACTTAAAAAAATATTGGCTTAACGACTTTCCAACGATTTCGTCAAGTGTTGCCGAATTGCCATCAGAAGCTATGGTAGATAAGAGGAAGTTAGGGGTTTCATGAGAGCGTTGTCAGATTCATAGTATTTAAAATGGATCCGTGTTTTAATGAGATACCCCTCCATTTAAATCAAGGAAAGCGTTACTACAGTGATAAAACGACAGGCCACCATGTTCATACGAAAGAGGTCGAACAAGCTCGATGTGAGCATGCTCTATTCTTGGCTTTCATCAGTCATGTGATCAAAACTAAAAATTGTGACAATTCAATGAATAAAATCAAGAATCTGGGCTACGATAGATGATTTATATATAAACAACTTCGCCAAGAATCAGTCCTCTGCTGTTTTTGATTGGCGCGTTATTTGCAGAAGTGTGTCACTCAAATTTATAGAGCTTTGTATGCAGGCGCCATCTTTGTGCCCTTCCGAGAGGCACAAATTTGGCGGCGGTAAAGTTACAAAAACATCTGTCACTGAATTTTGCCATTGAAACGAAATATTATTGCTCTAGAGATCTGATACATTGAAATAAATGCTTCTTCTAGTGCAAGCGCTGTTTAGTTGGCAAAAACTAAAGCGATAACTCATTCTTAACTTGGAAAATATTTATTATTAACTTGGAAAATATTTATTATTTTCCAAGTTGTAGTGGTGGGTCCGACTTCACTCCTTCACTCCATCACTTCCCGTTAGACATTTGGAAACCCGGGGGAGCTTCCATATGAAAAAAGGCGCAAGGAATGCTCTTCGGAAAATTTAAATTTAACTCCTACGGGAGACTTATGTGGACGTTGACTGAGCTACATTTATACTCCTTAAAGATACCAATTATAACGGAATATGTTCGATTACTAGCTATTGTTCAAGACAGGATCCCGTGGGCACTTGCAGACCCGACTCGCGTAATCGAGAGATCAGCAGAAATCAAGCCTAAAAAGCGAGAAATTTATAAATAAGAACGTTTCTTGTTATTATTATTTCTTCCAGTGCACCCTAAACGATACTTTGACAGCTAAAAGTGGTGATGTTTCGTCGTCAACACTGTAAGTGAGACCAGAATCCTTGAATTGTACCCGAGACGACGAAAATTTCTCAACCTTTGCATACTGAGGAGTTCCCCCAGGGGTTTTGAACATCAGGCGTTTAAGGTCGTCTCATGGTTGGTTGCACCGTGTCAAGTTAGTTATTCTTTGAATTCTGACCTAAGTACTCAATATCTTATCGCAGAAATGCTCTATATTGAATAAATTCTCTCACCAACGCTTTTATAAACGTAAACAGAAGCTACCTGTAATTATAGAAGTCTCTTTTAAGAAAATTATTATAGCTCATTTACCGAAAGTTACAGGTAATACAGGTTTAACCATACTCGATTGCCGAAAAAGAAAAAGAAGACACTGATCATGAAAGTCACAAAATTGACGAGCTGCATGAATTTTCGAATGATTCAAGCCGTGATTAAATGTTTTTAAAGGTCAACAGTCGAGAGAATTGAGGAGAATTCAAACAATGTGTCCCGCTGTTTATTTATACGACTAGTAGTTTCCATGGGAAAGTGAAGTGCTGCGAGTGAAATTTATGTGGAAGATGGTTTTTTTTGTCATTTAGGAAGTATTGTAGAGGGATAGTCAACATGAGCTACTAGATTAGAGTATTTTGCCAAAGAATGAGTTTGATCTTCTGTAAAAAAAAAACATACTGAAGTCGACACAATAAACTGCTCACTCATGCGAAAACCTTTCATTCACGGTTGACCGCGACCGCATCAGGTCACGATATTTTGCATGTTTTCAAATGATGTTCACTGAAATGCTCCTCCATTAAACTGACGAAACTGCTTGTTAGATGTTTAAAATAATGTTCCTTGAAAATCGTTTTACGTTATTAAACTCACCGTTCGATCGACTTTTTAATACTTTTTGTGACTTTCTGAAAGCTCATCCGCAGTCATGCTGTTACTCCACGCTGATTGGATAATGCTAAAGAATGCAACCAATCAGGGTGGAGCAAACAGCGTGACTTATGCAACGAAATTTCGGCCGCGGATGCTGGTCGCTTCGAAAGCTGCAGTTCTCGAAAACTATTTGGCGGTTAGCACTTGGATTTTAAATGGATCCTCGATTGAATGCCACGAGAAGAAGCATCAACCTTTCATTTTACCTTGTGCTCGATTTGAAAGCCGGGCGATTCAAATTTCTGGGTGAAAATCTGCTTGGCGCTGGAGGAGTCCATTTTCCAAGTTGAGTGGCTCATAGCCAGTTTGATTAGACCTACACGATAGCCCTCTCGGGCCGCCATTTTTATGCCACATAACGCAAAAGCTTGGGAGCTCAAACGTGCTCTATTACAATAAGAAGAACCCTTGTCGATCTAAAACATTGTGAAACATCAAGTCATCAAGTTCCTATGGGATATTTTATCTAATAAAACTAAAACCTCAGAAGAAAAGATAATACTGATTTAATTTTGGAATATGATTACGTCACATGAAAACCATGAAAGAATTTGGAATGCTGGATAAATAATGGCTCACCGAATATAAATCTGAGAAGCACCGAAGATAATGAAGTACTTGCACCACATATAACAAAAGATGCACTGCATATGTCGAGGATGGCACAACATACAACCAAATGAAGAAAGCATCCAATATGCGATACTTCCATCATTATAATGAAACATGCACCGAACACAGAGTGTAAGTACCTAATAACATACCGAAATAACTGCGAAGGATAATGAATTTAACCAAGCACAATGTAAATAAAACACCCGTCACGTAGAGAAAGGAGCAACAAATGTTATGCACTAATTAAGTTAAAAAGCGCGCCAACCTCACCAGATTAAACTTTATATTTACGTCTGACTAACGGAGCCCGGGGAATGAAAATGTCATAAATAATTATAGCTATGCAACTGTGCATGCACCGATTCGTACAACCTTTGAGAATTTATAGGAAAAAATACGCGACTCGTATACTCTACACTCATACAGTGCAATACAGTACCTTACTGTATACTATTTCTTATTTTATTCAAAGTGCGCTGGGATTTTCAGAAGTAATATATATCAATGCATGTCATTACTATTGATGATGAAAACTCATTAATGCAAAGTAAAAATGGAAGTTAGCATTTATTGACAGCCCCATTAATTGCGCAGCCGGTGTTTGAAGATTGCTTCTATTAACCGGTAGTGAAAACTTTGATTATGTTCTGCAGTTGTCAAACCCCCATTCGCTACTGAAAGCATTTTTTTTGGAGGATGTTGGCTGGCTAAGTACTTTGGAAAATGCTTAATTTATTTCCAGTCATAACAATTAAGTCCACCAAAATATTTGACCAATGAAATTATAGAGCAATTAAAGGGTTCGCGATAGTTAAGTCGATCGGGGAATAGATGCTTTGAACTGGGGTGGAGGATAGTGATCGGATCATCTGCTTCTTTTTTTCTATTCTTTGCTGCCAATATTCAACTTTTCTAGCCGTCAAAATTGACCAGAAGTCTTTGGCAAAGGTAAGGGAATCTTATCGACAACTAGTTATTAGAATTTATTCATTTTTCAGTTTTATTTTTCATTGCTGTAATCAGAATAATTCTGTCGATGACAATTTATTTTCTCCTAGACGAGGGAAATTACTCCAGAAGCTTGTTGCTTTAAAATAAGGTTTAAGATTTTAAACTGATGTTATTAGAACATTACATAAACGGTGGTTTACGAGAGCATTCGGCAATTAAAAATTCTTAAACTCGCACTTGAACAAAATCATTAGTATTCGCATCACGCAGATTCGCCATCTTGTTTTCTTTTCCTATGAGCAGTTCTTTTGATAACATGAGTGTTGACATTGTAAACTTCGAATATAACTGATTGTCATACAAGTATAAACCTCTGGAGGTAAATATTTGATCTAAGCAAATAGTGGTCACTTTATCCTGTATTCAATCAGCCAAATATCACTTACTTTACTCCTCAAATTTCTTTCATCGCTTTAGTAATAACAACAGGAAGCGTTTGCTAATCGACAAGATTTTATTTGGACGTTTATGCAATTTTTAACTCGTGAATACAAGTAATCGAGTAAACTCGGTCGCACTCGCTCGCTGTATCGTAGGGATAGGGAATCAGTGGTAAGTAAACGAAATGACGGCTTCTACAATCGACGTCTTCGACAGCTCTGAACTCATGTGTCTGGTTTCACGCCAGATGATTTTCAGGGCTCTTCCTCCAGGAACTATTTAGTGCAGAGTGCACTAATGGGATGGCTTGGGGGTTGACTGCGCTAAAGCTGTATGGTTATAAGGCAATAAGGTGTAAACTTTAATGTTTGTTTAAATAATTAGTTTCGATTAATTAATTAGCGATGTTTTCAGGGGGTGGGGTAGGTACATTTGATTGCTACGTAAAACGTACTAACAATACTTCTTGAATAACATCACAAAACTATACATGGTTCCAATATTCTCTAGTTATCCTAGTGATACTATTCTCTTAAGAGCAAAAGCAATTGATTAGCATTAGTGTTAACTATGTCAAGTAACTGATACATTTCATACACAATTATACACGAACGTTAAGTGCTTTTCCTTGTGGTAGAACGCAACATGTAAGACGCATGCGCTCTAGCATTGTCAGCATGATACAATCCGTTCTCGAGTTCAGATTTATGCGTATGATACCGCACTCTCGTCTTAGCGGGCGATAGCAGTTGTATTTCAGGTAATAACAGTTCTCCCTTTTAGTGCAAAGAACGCTTTTGTGACAGCGTATCTTTTGGAATCATCCCTAGCTCGGTTCAAAAAATATCGTGTCCTGTTTTCAAACTATTTGGTGTTTGCTAAGGTTTAAAGAGGGAAACGAATGGATCTCCTCAGCCGCTTGTTTATTTTCTCTCCTATGAAAGAGAACAAGAAGTTCACAAATGTAATCACCTGAAACATTTCCGAGTTAGTAGCATTGAAATTAGTAATGTCGTGACCAAAGAAACTTCTCAAACATTGCTGCAGACACAGTGGCACTTACGGAAACAGCAAATAACTTTAGTCAGTCTTCGAGGGGACTCATTAAACGATGCAGTATGTAATATCAGTCAGGATGAAATGCTTCTCGGTTGTATTAATCGATATTACTGTGTATTTTGAACTGGTTTATTGTTAACACCAACGTTGGCAGCCTAATAAGAACGTGCTATTCCGGGACACGACGTGACTATTTGATAATTAAATTAGTATTTGTTTGCGATGATATGAAAATTTGCCTTTTGAATGAAGCAGAGTCATTCCACTTACATTGTTTTCATAAGTTAATAACATTATTTCATTCTTCTCCAGCAGGAAAAAAGCGAGCATATCTTCCTTTGTATGTTTTTGAGAAAACAAGGGTATCATGTTACAAACTTTGCGAGGAAACAAAAGTATCAAATTACAAATGTTGGCGTTGAAAAAACAAATTATCACGTTTGGCAGTTCAACGTTTTAATGAATTTTGAATGAACAAAATTCAACGTAAAACACCACAGTAAACTGTAAAACCGTCTTGACAAACAGTATTTGTAAGTTATTTTTGGGCCTTGAACTAACAAGTTACATACAGGCAGCAGATGACTCAAAACGTACTGACAGTCCCGCACAACACTCTGCACTATCTGAGATTGTCTCACTAGTTTCAATTTCCATTCTGTCTTGTGTTCTTTTACGATTACATTACTTTTGTGGCTTTAATGTTTCAATTTTCGAAACGTATCAACAAACGCATAATAGACTCAAAATGCCCGCGTATTTTTGATTAACATTGTCGCGTAGTAGAGCTGAATTATACTTCCCCTTCCAGGTAAAATCGAAGATAATTTTGGTCACGTCTTTCACAAATTCCTTATTAACTGATATCAATCTGGCATGATATTTCCCATTCTGTCTTGCTTTCTTTCATGATCAATTAAGGTTTCCACTTTCGAAAGTGAAACTTATCAACAAACTCATAATTAATGCCTGCTTATTTTTGATTAATATTGTCGCGTAGTAGAGTTTAATTATTAATCTAGGGCCTTTTAGTTTTCAAATCATCTAGTTCGTCTATTTTCCGTGTTCAGAAATTGTAATATTCCGAAGAAAAAAAAAACGAGAGAACGTGTTCACTTGTAAAAAGGGCATAATACGTAAAAATGCGAAATATTTAAGGTCGCCGAACACAGTTTTGGCGCGCGTTCTTGCTAACGCGATTCAGCGCGCGCACAAGTATTGCATAAAAACAAACATGGCATAAATAGAGCGATCATTTTATTTGCTCAATGTCTGCGCTATCTGTACTATTTTTTTCTTCACAAATGAACACAATGTATTGAATTGATGGTTTTACTCTTTTATTACAAAGGTATGTTAGAAAGGTAACGATGCAAAGAACTCTATTTCTTTGTTGCTAAAAGAACCCAGTTAAATGCAGCGCATGCGTAGTAAGTCGAAAAAAGTGCGATTGAGTGAAAAATTGACTTCTCGGAGGCGCTTATTTCTCGAGAACCACTCATTAGAATTTCACGAAATTTGGCACGAAAATACTATAGGAAATAAGTAACTGGAGGATTGAAAAAAAATTGAACTTTAACAAAGGAAATTCAAGATATGCCAGTGAACCTTCAAAGAGGGATAATTAAAGATCTGTTTGTTAAATTATTATTAAAATAGCGCTAACTTGCGAGTATCGTTACAAGCTTGTTGCATGCAAATTATAAAGAAAATCTAATGACTAGATTTTCTGCAAATAAACAAAACCGATTTTAAACACCTGTTTATATTTGATCATGTTGCCATGGCAACGATACATACGTCAGCTTAATTATCAAAAAGTTGAAGTTTGTGTTGTTAACTTGCTTGCTGCCATTTTTGGTGACCAAAGGATCAAGGGTTTTAGAGAAAAATGTAAATGAAACAGAGGTATCAAAAGCTGTGTTCAGCCACCTTAAATTAAGTTATTTTTAGTTTATAATGATATCAATGTCCAAAATATCATTCCCACTTAGTAATGTCGATTCTATAGCATATCGACTCATTTCTGCTTCTGAGTCTCAAGCAATGCCGCTAGCCATAACGCATGATACCTTTCTCCATGTATCTTTTTCTGGAAAATGAAGAAAAATGGGACCACAAAATAAATCACCAGGAGCTGCCCAACAATATATCTTAATTTGAGAAGTTAACTATCCTTTGGTAAGACACAGGAGGCGATCAGGGCGGCAAGGATTTTAAAATTATCAGGTCACGTTCGGTATATCAATATTCTAACATGGTACCGAGGCTTTCAGGAGAGATGTCTATATTTAGCTGTGTTTTATTTGTTTTTAAGTCCCTTTTTGGAATAGCCCTTTTTCTTTTTTTCTCATTTGCATTTCAACGTAATCCAACGCGGATGCGAGGCAATAGCCCTTTTCACGGTTAACTTTTCTCATTTGCATTACAATAAAATCTAGCATGTATGCGAGGCAATTTCGGGCTATTTGGTAGTTTTAGCCCGAATTTGCCTCGCATCTGTGTTGGATTACATTGTAATGTAAATGAGAAAAATTAACCGTGAAAAGGGCTATTTCAGGCTAAATCTACAGAATAGCCCGAAGATTGCCTCGCATACATGACGATAGATTTTATTGTAATGCAAACGAGCAAAGTTAACCGTGAAAAGGGCTATTGAGAGCCAAAACAACTCAAATAATTGGTAATTTGCCCTGGGGTCATGTTAAAAAAAACTAAAGATATCGAACGTGGCCTATTGAGAGGACGCACATATCAGTTAACTTGTTATTAATATATTAACTTTAAAGCCGTCGCCAGTATTTACCTTATTGTAATACAATGTCTTCTTTTTAATTCTAATTTTTGAATACATGTACCTTTCATCCATAAAATAAAATTAGTTCGTTTTTTTACAATGTAACAAAAGAATGATTTTGGTGTCTGGAATATTTTCGGACAGGAGGAAACTCAGAGCATGGAAACACTAACAAACGTCTCAGAGAAAGAAGGTACGAGTAAACAAGGGAAATCCTGGTAACTAAATATACAATAATGTGGGTATATGGACAGTTTTAAAGCTTTTTGGCTAATATCAGCAGTGGCCAACATGAAACAGTTTCTTGAATGTATCTTTTCCAAAAAAAAAAAAAAACCGCTCGAACATTTACAAGTTTAAGCGTTTAAACTGTGGTTAATGAGCTCTGCAGTCTATATCATAGCTGTCATCTAAAGTTGTCACTAATTCTGTTATCCTCCCCGTATTAGCCATTGTGCAGTAGCCTTAGGTCCGATGTCCAATGTAACGTAATCATATGCCATATGGTTGATCATACGACAAAGCTCCCAGTGATTTCCACCATGCTCTCATGTGATTTCAGCATGCTATAGCCCTCCCAACTCCTCCAATCCCCAGTTAGTAATCCCATTGTCTTCTGACCCTGTCTCAGTTGTGAGCTATTGTTCAAGCTAGGCTGTTCTCCACTTTCCCCCCACCCTCCCTCCCTGTACTGGTAGCTTTGGCCTTTCCTACGTTTTTTTTTCCTTCCATGCGATTGTAATTACCTTATCAGTTTATTTACTGCTGTATTCTATTTCCTATATCGTGTGTAAACCATAGCTGCTTAGTCGATTAAGGTTTTTGGTGGCAGGGTAGTGCAACCTAGGCTGCACTTTGCCCCACAGTAAGTGCTATGGCCACCCTTGGTAATAGGTCCGGAATCTCTCCAGGATGGTACCATCGTATCATCTGACCTATTTACCTCCCAGAAGGGCACCCCTCTTCTGGTTCATCCTATGTTGGCCTCCCTTGGTAATAGGTCCGGATCTCTCCAGGATGGTGCCATCGCACCATCTGACCTATTGACCTCCCAGAAGGGCACCCCTCTTCTGGTCCATTCTATGTTTCATTTATTTCCCCAAACATAGGTTCCCTTAGAGACGCTGCTACTCTAGGGGAGATAGGCTCTGCGTTCCCTGGCACCCTTGTTTCGCCACTAAGAAATCAGCGTTTTGGCCTGTGTTTCGATGCTTTCATGTACCCAGCATGGGGGGGAGACTACAATATCCGTTTACCCACTACCATGAGTGTTATGACTTTAATAGAGTTAAACTGTACAGCAGCGAAGGGTCTCATAAACTGGTGCCTGCTACTGATCGTTTTCCAACTTCTTTAAATCAACCACTAGGTCGGACGGACTTTAAATTGTTTTAAAAGTTTCGATCTTCAAAAACTTCCCCTTAATTGGCCTCGTGCCTGATAGTGCGATCGAGTAAACATGAACACACTTCCAAGTCTGCGATTTCAAACGAAATGAAATAAACTGAGATATTTCTTTTTCTTCTGTAATCAGGACATGCTACATACTACTGCACCCTCCACCACAGAGGCGGCATGATACATAAGTTTGGCGATTAGTCTATTTCATCCTCATCTTTGCTTCCACTATTTGGCAACTCGCGTCGTCCATCCATATTTATCCGGACGAGGCACCCTCCTGAAAAATTGCAACGAACTATCTCATTTCTCAACCAAGCATGTGCGGATTTGATCATACCAGTTTACTGTTATGCAAACCATGCTCAGTGACGTAAGTGTTTTACACCAAGTGGTTTGCGCGGAGGACTGGAGGTCCATATAACATTGCAAGTTACTAGTGTGGGCCCTAAAATTTCCAGCGCCATTCTGCAGTATTTGGAGCCTTTACTGCCATAGCTGTCGATCGCTATTTTGCAGTAGTACGTCCGTCTGGCATGTGTCCTCCCGATATCAAGTCATATTAAAAACTAAACCATTGCTGTGATATGGTTTATGGTCACATCGCTTCAGAATCTGCGGGGTATGGTCTCCTTGGCAAAACTATGGCTCGTCAAAACGGTAGTCGATACTATTGTGCTTATCGATTTTTCCCAAGGTGAGCTAACTTACGATTAACGTAAACAAGCCCTGATTCAGCTGAATTGCTGGTTTAATTTTGCCGTGCCTGTTGTGAGCATGGCTTGTGTACTATTTAATCGTGTGTTGGGCATTTATTGTCACGGCGCAGTGCCTGTGTGCAGCGAAGCCAATCACGATCAAAGGCACGAAGAAGCCATGCAGACAGCCAAGAAAGTAACCCCACATGATGGATTATTGTTGTCGTTTTGTTCGGCTTATGTTGGTTTCCATTTTATATATTTGTTAGTTTAGATATTTCACATAAGATCATTTTACCTTATGCTGCAGTGAAATTTGTCGTTTGGTTGGCAAACGCCTTCAGTGCAATCAACCTTATATTTACCTTGTCATTTAACACGCAGGTTTAGAAAAGCGTTTGTGATCATCATGGAGAACAATTTTCTAGGATTTGCCAATTGTTGTTAAGCGACTGTATAGATTGCTTGAGTGTCCAAAACTGCTGGTCAACTAATTTTTTCTTTCCTTTTAAAATCGTATTAATTGACAGAGACAAGTCTACAAGTGCAGGCTGTAATGCCTGCTTACGTTCGGTGAAAACCGGTCCGGCAGTTTCTACACGTGTGCAGGAGCATAGCATTTAAGCCAGTAATGGGGCCTATCACAATTCTAACATGTTAGCAAAATTCTTAACATTGTCCGCGCTTTGTGTTTCAGCGCAGATTGTGTTCATGTTTTGGATCACGCCTCAACCACTTTCATCAACTTTAAGATAAAAGAGGCTATTCATGCATATCAGAGGTAACAACTCCCTTTGAAATCAACAATTACACCATTGTAAATTCTAAACAAACTAATCCCTATACATTCTGACACTTTCACCGCCTTTGCTTTATTCCTGTTGTTACTATTAATTTCATTAGCATATTTTTCTACTTAATATAAAAATTCAACTTCCATCGCTCTTTTTACTCGTATACCTGAAGGACGGGACAGAAGTCGTTTGTTGAAAACAGGCTTTTTAAACTGAAAAGTGTTTGTCGTTTTTCCTTAAAATTCTTCAGATTAGTTACCGTGCTTTTTATTTCTAAAATTCGTCCTAGTGTATGGGTGGCCTATGCGTGCACATAGGGAAAAGCCGTCGAATGACCGTACATTTGTGGATCTTTGTATTTATTTCTGATTTTTTTGCATTTCAATGATTAATTATTTCTCTTTGTTTGTTTTTTTTTTTCAATTTTTTTGTAAATTTTTCTTTTTTCTTTTTTTTTTTCTTTTTACATTTTTTTATTTGTAGTTTTTATTTATTTATTTATTTTTTTTTTACTTTTTTTTATATTTCAATTTCGTTTTAATAATTTTACTTTTTTATATTTTTCTAATGTATACGCAAAAAAAAAAAAAAAAAATTATGAGTGTGGCCTATGAGTGCCATAGCCGAAAAAAAAAAAAAAATTAAAAAAATATTGAGCGTGGCCTATGAGTGCCATAGCCAAAAGAAAAACTTTAAAAAAAAAAAAAAAAAAATATGAGTGTGGCCTATGAGTGCCATAGCCGGAAAAAAAAAAAAAAAAAAAAAAAAAGTCGGCGGCCTATGTGTGCCATAGACCAGGGTGCGTTGCGATGCCCATAGCAGATGTGAGATCCCAATGATGGGCGGAGGCCACGGATTCAGAAGGTAGAAACATTGATTGAAAA
>JAHPZR010003744.1:0-19908 GCA_019787425.1 Platygyra sinensis | reverse complement strand
TAAGGTAAACGCGCTTTGTTAGTTAAAACTTCAAACAAAGTTGATTCTTAAAATTATTTCGCGTGATTTGAAGTGAACTTTTTTTCAGGTGGAGATTCGGCCTTGCATACGGCGGCTGAGCCCGCAGTACATGCGGCAGTCAAAAATTAGGTGTCCTATTGAAACGACACGAAAATAGCCTTTTTCTTCCCCGCTAGCTAAAATAAAGACAATGGTAAAGTTGCTTTGGCCTCTTTTAATAATTAACTTGAGAATTTCGGGTTTAATTTGATGACGAACAGCACATTTTGTTCAAATTAAGACAACTATTATCCTACATGG
This sequence comes from Platygyra sinensis, assembly GCA_019787425.1. Taxonomy (NCBI): domain Eukaryota; kingdom Metazoa; phylum Cnidaria; class Anthozoa; order Scleractinia; family Merulinidae; genus Platygyra; species Platygyra sinensis. The sequence goes on along the minus strand of JAHPZR010003744.1, from coordinate 19,587 downwards.
CCGTGCTCGACGAACTACTAATTGGGCGCCAAATTAGAAGCTTGGAGACACAAGATGTTTCATATTTTTCACTTTTTGCACTGTGAAATGGTTTTTGGAATTATAAATCCCCTTTAATGAATATTTAATGCAATCTCCTATGAGAAAAGTTGCTTGATTTCAGTGCCTTTCCTGTCAACTTACATTGATGTGAGGACAGTAATTTTTTTCCCACTTGCTGAATCCTGATTCGTCAATTCAAATTTCCCGCGCGCCAGCCGTATGCAAGGGGCCCTTTAAAAACTAAATTTTGTCACATTTACATTTGAGTATGGCAAAATTAGAAGCGGACAATCTGTTTGCCAGGGAATAATTCTATATTCAGTTGCTTGAATGGCGTTTAATTAACCCACTTTTAATTTACAACAATAACATGCAGCGCCACCAAACCCTTTCCTTTGTCAAAACGTTAACAAAGCTGAAGAATACACTAAGCTAACAGTCGAAATTCGCCCTGGTAAAGATATGAATTCAACATTCAGGCCAACTTTATCACGAACCAACTTAAACAAAAAACTTCTTAAGAGGAAAATAACGAAATCGATGTTTAATATTCTCAATAAAGTACCAAAACAAAGATAGGGATCACAGAAAATATCGTCAAATTTTAAAAGTTTTAACTGAGCTGTTGTTAGAAACATAAGTTTGCATTGGAACATGTTTTTCACTGGAATATAACATTTACCCAGGCGTGCAAAAACAGATTATTTTCTCGATCTAAGCGCAGCTGACAAAGCCCCAGATAGCCTGCAAACAGGCTCTCCGTATGGGTTATTCCGAGATTTGCTTTCAAATGGCTCGCGGTCAAAAGCTAGGGGGCGGGCGAGAGAGGGAGAGCCTGCAATGGTCCTTGTACGCTTTGAGTATTTACGTTCAGATTCTGAACGTAAATTGTTGATTGGCCAATTCGACTTGACACATGTCAAATACTACCATTTGCGTTCAACCGTGAAGCGTGAATGGTTTTTCGCGCATGTTTATTTTTCAAACGAAGCTTGGTGTCATGCGACTTCAGGAAGATGGAGGCGCTAGAAGTAAACAAATTTGGACGATCCTATCGCACTGGAACATAGGGGGCTCAAGCTTTCGTTGTCGGAGTAGTTATTATTTTTTACAATGCGAACGGTCAGCTTGTGAAATGTGACATAGTTAAAGCCGTCATCTACTATTACACAACGACCGAGTTTCATTACGCGAAACGTGACTTTCCCCTTTCAGAATATGGAGGTGTTAACATTGAGGTCAGTTTTTTTTAGTACAAAAATATCAAAATTTCGGCTAAAAGAAGGGCTAAAATGTCTATTAACGTTTTTACATAACATCCATACGCCAACTCACGTTTTGCGTAATGAAACTCGGTTGTCATGTTATAGTAGATGACACGGCTTCAAAGCATGACACAATTTCAACAGTGGGATTTGAAAATATAATTTATTGGCAGGGAGCACTTTCATAAATCGAGCGGCTATCTTCCAGCTTTTAGTCGAAATGTTTTCTTCGGAGTTTCGGGATTCGAGTTCAAAACAACTGTTCTTACATGGAAACAAGCGCACGTGTATCAAAAGTTTCATTTCTTGACAGCCGTCTTGACCAACAAGGTAATTTCCGCGTTCGTTGTGATTGGTTCATTTCAATTTGATAACTTGACAGATCAGTCAAGCGTAAAAAGAGGGAGAACTCAAATCGTACAAGGACCATTGCAGGCTCGCCCTCTCTCACTCACCCACGCGCCCTTCCGAAAGCAAATCTCTGAATAACCTAAACGGAGAGCCTGTTTGCAGGCTAAGCCCCAGATAAAAGTGTTTTGTTCACGTTACAAGTGCGTAATTTAAACGAGAAATCTTAGTAAGAGTAGGAGGTGTCAAACTGACTTGAGCAGACATTGCTCTGTATGACACAGAGTAAACAGTACGCCATCTCTTATCACAGTGTTCACTTGTTGTGGGCTGTTGTTTTGCCTTCACATTGCCAGCTGGTGCTACCTCATACTATTTTCTTGCTTTCCACAAGACTTGAGAACTGAAGGTGCACGTTGCGGTGCAAAAATAAATGTTTTAGCGCTCGTTGTTTTTCTTTCAAGGATTTCAATAATGCTACGTCCAAAGCAAGAAGAGGGTGAGTTTGAAAATTTCGTTACAATTGAATTGATAGCCCTTAAATCGCGTTTTATACTTTTCTACTTTGTATATCCTAATACCCACCTGCTTGGGCTTGCATCACAAACTCGAGGGTTGTCCAATACACACAATCTGATACGGTCCGATAAAACAACTTTTCGATCTGTACTGTTTGACAGTCAGTAAAAGATTGTTTTCGATCTGTATACGGTCGGAACATTGCATCTCATTAAGGAGACTTACTAGAATATAATTCAAGCTCTACAGAGTCAAGGGGATCAGCTTGTCGATCCGTTCGGTTTGTACGGATGGAAAGGGCCGTTTTCCATCCGTGTGCGATCGGAAATTGGCATCTCATTAAGGGGACTTCGAATATAAATTACTTCCTGCGGAGTCGAGGGGATGACACACAGCTTGTCGATCCGTTCGGTTTGTACGGATGGAAAGGGCCGTTTTCCATTCGTAAAGGGTCGGAAAATTGCATCTCATTAAGGGGACTTAGAATATAAATCACGTCCTGCGGAGTCGAGGGGGTGACACAGCTTGTCGATCCGTACGATTTGTACGGATGGAAAACGCCTTTTTCCATCCGTAAACGGTCGGAAAATTGCATCTGATTAAGGGGACTTAATATTTTTCCCTTTTTACCGGCGGAAGGGGTCTCACGGGTTGTCTAACCGTACGGTCCGTACAGATGGAATAGGCGCTCTTCAATCCGTACACGATCTGTAAACTGCATCTGATTAAGGGGACTAAGAATATTTTCCCGTTCTATCGGCGGAAGGGGATCTCACGGGATGTCGATCCGTACGGTTCGTACCGATGGAATAGGCTCCTTTCAATCCGTACACGATCTGAAAATTGCATCTGATTAAGGGCACTTAAAATATTTTTCCTTTCTATCGGCTGAAGGGGGTCTCACGGGTTGTCGATCCGTACGGTTCGTACAGATGGAATAGGCTCCTTTCAATCCGTACACGATCTGAAAATTGCATCTGATTAAGGCGACTTGAATATTTTTCTCTTCTACCGGTTGAAGGGGGTCTCACGGGTTGTCGATCCGTACGGTTCGTACAGATGGAATAGGCGCTTTTCAATCCGTACACGATCTGAAAATTGCATCTGATTACATAAGGAACCACTGTAGAGGAAATATTTATTCGGATTAAGTTATGTCAATTAAACAATGAACAAAAATTAACGGAAAAGTGCGATATTGCAAATAACGCAATATAAGAAGGTGAACACCACAACAGATTCATTTTCGCTACACAACATCGTCATGTCTTTAAGACTTTATCGTGATATACCACACTTTTATCCAACCCAGAGGTAGTAGAGGAATGAAAGTGCCAAACATGAACGCCGGCGATTTATAAAGACCAAGTAACAATAACTTTTAATATGCTTCATTGAATATGCTAAAGCCGCCCCATTACAAACGTGTGATGAAATCGGTGCTTTTAAAATAAAGAAGGCCGAAAACCGAAAAAACTGCATAACATTGAAATTGATGAATATAAAAGGTGACCGACAAAATGATTTCACTGTTCACTGAGTCACTTTGAGAAAAATGTTTCGATAAGTATTGAGTGATGTCTGCACTACGTGAATACCGCGAGACGATCAGATACCCATCCAAAAAAGAATTATCACAGGAAAGAGCAGAACTCTTTAAAATCCTGAATGGAGATGTATTCTTCCCCCTTAAAACCTGGCCAGATGAGATCACAGTAAATTTCAAGGAGTTAAAATAACACCTTGAGTAGAGTTAAATTTACTCCCCAAGGTGGAGTTATTTTAGAGGAGTTAGAATAACTCTAGAAAAGGAGTTATTTTAACTCGAAATTGGAGTTATTTACTGGTCGTGGAGTAATCTAACTCTGCTTAGTGGAGTTATTCTTTGTGGAGTTATTTTAACTCTAAAGGAGGGTTAAATCTAACTCCTACTGGGAGTTACATTTCAGGAAGGAGTTATTTCAATTCTTTATAGGGAGTTAATATACCTCGCTTTTGGAGTTATCTTATAGGGGTTAGTTTTACTCTGGCTGAGGAATCACTTTAACTCGCTTTTGGAGGACTTTTGGAGGGGCTATTTTAATTGTTTGGGAGTTAAAATAAATCTTTATTGCGTTCGCGAGGACTAAACGCTCTTCCTAGTGAGAAAAAGCCCACTTTCGTTTTCTGTTTTTAATTGTACCACATCTCTGTAGTGGGACAGTCGTAAGCCAAGCTTACGTGACGTGTTTAGCTCGGTTTAGTTTGGTTTGGGAAAGAGATAAACTGAACCTTCAGTACATCCTCTGCTCATTTGTTCATTCTACAACGTGCGTGAAATATTTGTAGACTTCATATGGATCGAAAGTCGGCACCGATCTACAGGTAGTCTGCGGGCTCTCTCTATTTTGCTCGGATCTCCTTCTTGGCCTTGGGGAAGAACTCAAAACAAATGAGCGAGCGTGACATCCAAATGCAACACAGTCTAGTAGTCATGGCCAAAGGGGGCCAAAGGTCATTTCCTGTGCCCGCATGGCGCGTATGGTCTTCTTATCTTACCCATACCACCCTGGACTTTGTTAACTTTGTAAGAATCCTTAAGTTAACAGAAAACCATCAGTAGAAAAAGCCAACTTTAGGTACACTTTTATTCTATTAGTTAATTTAGAGCAAAAAAGAAGAAGACAAAATAATATGCTGTCGACATATACTTCGCTGGCTACTTTCCCCACCCTGGACCACAAGCCTTCCAATGACACGTGACATGTGATCAAATTGCATGTGATCAAAGTTTGCGCGGCGGACAGTTTTAACGGTTGGAGTGTTTATCTCTTACATTTCTTTGCGAATTGTTGCTGATATATCGGGCTATCCACGACGAAAAATGATCCAGCAGGTTATTTTTTTACTTTTGCTTTTATTTCCTGTCGTTTCTTGCTTAACTTTTGAGATGGAGCGGAGGTTCGGTTGAAATTATAGATGTACGAAAACACTCGACGGCATTCGTGTGAACTATAACTCTTCAGTCTTGTGTGTGCTTGTACATGTTTTACAGTGTAAGCCTATGACAAACCTTTCATTGAAAAGCCTTTTAATCGGTAATGTATGAATTAAGTTACAGGCAATTACCCTGGTGAAAATCCTGACAGGATCTTTGAGGATCTTTAAAGATCTTCAAGGACCTGCCAAAGATCCTTAAAGACAAGGATCTTTTAAGGATCCTTTAAAGATCTTTAAAGATCTTTCAAAGAAATTCAAAGATCTTTAATGGAAAGATCTTTCAAGGATCTTTGCTAGGATCCTTTAAGATCCTTGAGGATTCTGTGAAGATTTTTCGAAGATCTTTGAGGAATCTTTGCAAGGATCTTTAAAAGATCTTTGCTAAGATCCTTCAGGATCTTCAAGGATTTTATCAAGATCTTGCAAGGATCCTTGGTAAGATCCCATAAGGATCTTTGGTAAGATCCTTCAAGATCCTTGAGGATTCCATAAGGATCTTTGAAAGATCTTTGAGGAATCTTTTCAAGGATTTTGCAAAGATCTTTGCTAAGATCCTTCCGGATCTTCAAGGATCTTATCAAGATCTTGCAAAGATCCTTGGTAAGATCCCAAAAGGATCTTTGCTAGGATCCTTCAAGATCCTTAAGGATTATATGAGGATCTTTCAAAGATCTTTGAGGAATCTTTGCAAGGATCTTGCAAAGGTCTTTGCTAAGATCCTTCAGGATCTTCAAGGATTTTATCAAGATCTTACAAGGATCCTTGGTAAGGTCCTAAAAGGATCTTTGCTAGGATCCTTCAAGATCCTTGAGGATTATATGAGGATCTTTCAAAGATCTTTGAGGAATCTTTTCAAGGATATTGCAAAGGTCTTTGCTAAGATCCTTGGTAAGAGTCAACGGGATCTTTCCTAGGATTCTCAATATCCTTGTTGAAGATCTTGCAGAGTTAGTCAGATTTTCCAGCAGGTATGACTTTACAGTGTACCTTGTTCAAAGTAGTGCATGTTATCAGCTTGTCAGCTGATATAATTAGAACACCTTAGAACCATTTATAATTGTTGTTACAGTTTATTACAAATCTACAACAGGTCTGACTCAGACTCATACATTACAATGTAAAGATAGGGTTCAAAAACAGATTCGCTCCATAGTTCCCCTAATGTATCATACAGGAGAAACAAACTCAATTACGTTCACTTTTGGAGCGACAACTGATTAAGACGGTGATATTTCATCAAACTTAATTCAAAAATCTTGTGGTAAGCAATTTTCCATGAGAAAATATGCATTCTGAATTCTAATGTACCTTAAGGAACACACAGGTTGAATGAGAAAGAGATGACAATCACTTGCCACATGAGACTTCTTCATAAACACTACCATGCATTCCATGCTTCTCACAAGTAGATAGTTTTAACTCTATAGGAATAATTTCTTGGGATACTAGTTATACTCTTCTTCAAATGATGTCTGAACACTCTCCAGCCTGTGTCAGGCCTTTAAATTCAGTAAAAAGCCAGTAAAAAGCCAGTAAAAAGCCGAGTTTTCGGTGGACCGCATGAACCGCCATCTTGGATTTGAATGTTGATAAGACCCTGGGGACGAGTTTGCTATAACCCATGATGCAATATTCCGAGAAAGGCGCTTGTTTCAACGGTCACTGAACGAAGTTCGAAGGACAGTTTGAAGATGTTTGAAAGCCATAAAATCTGGATTTGTTGGTTCTACAAGAGATTGTAAGTATAAAGAATCATAAGGCGTCTAGTTTTAGACTTAAAATAGTGTTTTTGATGATCTGTACTCCAATGATATTTACAATGTAAGCTCATCACTAAACTCGATCTTGGCCGTTTTGGATCTACCTTTGTACATGTCTCTCTTGGGTCTTTCTTCTTGTCTATAATCAGCTTTTCTGTAGAAGTCGATCTGAACGTGTGTTTCTGTTTTTATGAGCAGTTGCCATCAGGGAACTTCAAAGTGGAAACACAACACGAACTTATGATATGATTTTAATCACATGTCGCTTACATGCATGTAATTGTTGTGTGCCTATCTTTTCTAGTTATTGAAGCAGAAAAGCTTGAAGTACATGGAACTTCATTGTTGTAAAGCTAAGTGGAAAACAATTCACAAACATGGGCAATGACACTTTCACTATATAAGACTTATGTATATATATATTTCAATTATTATCTGTTGGACTGCATGGAAAATGCAGTGTAGTAGCCTTGACTTGAGTGCGAAACTTGAAACTTTGAATTTTGTACAAAGATGTCAGTATAAGCTTAATTCTGTATGACACAAATAAACCCTTCGATTTTAGCAAATGAAATAAATCATCAACAGAAACAACATGTTCCAGCTGGTCTTTAATCTCTTGTGGGCTCTCAAAAAATCTTAGTGATTTTCATCAAGTGTAAATATTGGGAGGTTAATGTTGGCGAGTCATTGTATTTTGTTCAATGGCTAAATGTGGCTCTCATGTGCCCTATTTTATAGCTATTTTTAACCCTATTAAAAGGCTATTGTAAGACTATTTTAACCCTATTTTGTCTATTTAAAACTATTTTAAACCTGTTTCATGTTATTTTAAAGTCTCTTTTATGTCTCTGTGATTCATGTGAGTATTAGCATATACACACTCAGTGATCTTGGTGTTTTAAACAATCTGATTGGTTCGCTATCTCTGGCTAATGAGCATTATTCACCCCCTACCGAGTGAATAATGCGTACGCCAAACAAAAATAAAGCATACTTTTGAATAAAGCATACTTTTGATTCACACTGATTTGAACGGTGTCTAAGGACCATTATTCTAGACTGTCACGAGGTTTTTTCGAATATTAACTATGGATTTTCCATGTTCAAAGATTCTGTAAATAGTTTCGCGAATTCGTGCATGCTTTGTGCCGCTTGCACCTTTTCCACGCATGAATTGAGAGGTCAATTAAATCAATTTTTAATGGTTTCCTTCTGAAAATGTTGTTGAGATCACTTCCTGTGTATATACATGTACTAATAAAAACAATTATTCTTCTCAACCTCGGTGAATAGTGGCAGAATATTTACCTCGCGGCTCGGTAAATATTCTGCCACTATTCACCTCGATTTCAAAGAATAATTGTTAATTATTATCTACTTGTAGTGGTACAATAGGCCATTTCAGAGTTCTCTATTAACTATAAACATGATTTTAGTTTTTATTAAGACTGATTGATGAATTTTGGATTATTTATACTTAGCAAATGGGAATGCTAGTGATGTTTAGTTTTTCACCTTTGAGCATTTTTTCTGGATTTGCTAAGAATTTCATCACTGTATATAATTTTAGGTATTTCTCCTAGTAATAATAAAAGTATTTCTTTATACACAAGCAAATGTTTTTTCATGAAGTCTTTTGTGATAGCTCTTAATGTAAAATTACTTGCAGATCTCAGCAGAAAATCCTGCATGCACCTTTTACATTGTTAAACCCTTACTGTATCTGGCAGTTCACAGTTTTATTGTCTCAAGGCCTCTAAGGGTGAGATTAAATGCAGACAAGTGACTGTCCTAAATAAATTTACAGAACCATTGGAGATCGTTAAGGAGCTTTTAATAAAAATTAAAGGAACTGTGAGGATCTTCAAGGGTGGCAGGAATAGACAAAGATCTTTGTAAGACCCTCAAGGATCCTACTGGGTTTTGAAGATCTTAGCAGGAATAAACAGGGATCTTGTTCTGATCCTCAAGGATCTGTAAAGATCGATCTTGGCAAGAAGTTTGAGGATCTTGGCAAGAATATTGGGGATCTTGAAAGATCTTTGAGGAGAATTATAAGGATCCTTGAAGATCTTGATAGGAATAGATAAAGATCTTTGAAAGACCTTCAAGGATCCCTCAAGAACCTTGAAGATCATGGCAGGATCTTTTTAGGATCCGTGAAGATCCTTGAGGATCTTGGCAAGAAGATTGAGGATACTTGAGGATCTTGGCAAAAATATTGGGGATCTTGAAAGATCTTTGAGGATACTGACAAGAAATTACAAGGATCCTTGAAGATCTGTGTAGGACTTTGGCTTTCTCTTTAAGGATCCTTGAGGATCTTGATAGGAATAGATAAAGATCTTTGAAAGACCTTCAAGGATCCTTCAAGAACCTTGAAGATCTTGGAAGGATCTTTTTAGGATCCTTGAAGATCCTTGAGGATCTTGGCAAGAAGTTTGAGGATCCTTGAAGATCTTTGGCAAGAATATTGAAGATCTTTGAGGATCTTTGAGGATCTTTGAGGATCTTTGCAAAGATCCTTGAGGATCTTGCTGAAGATCCGCAGTAAGATCTTAAAAGATCCTCATGGAGATCTTCAAGGATCTTTGAGATCTTAAAAAGATTTTCACCAGGGTAATGAAGCCCCTCAATGTGATCGTGTACATGCAACGGGTCCGAGGTGAGTCTTTGTTGAGTTTTGTTGCTACTTCAATTCCATGGGTAAAGTTGTGTAAGCACTCACAGGGTATCCGGTCGTTTCCATACACATCTAAGGTCGATTCGATACAAACTAAAATCAATTCGATACATCTGCCATTTATCTTGATTCGCTTAAGAAAATTGTTACTTTTTATGGTAAATAATAAACTGATGCGACACTCCGTTGAAATGAAAGATACTGAAGACTTGGCCGGATCGAAACGACTAATGCACCTATCAATGGTTTGCCCCAGGATGGGGGGTTCGGGCAACCCAGGGGAAATTTGACATTTTCAGGTTTCCAAATGTCAATTTCCCCACCCTTGGGTGCCATTATAAGTCAAATTCCCACCCCTGGGGACCACAAATTGTACTTCTTGTAGACACAAATTTATAGGGTAGAATTGTTGAAAATCAACACAGAAGTACATGTATCAGAAGGTGAGAATAAATTATTAAAAGCACTACTTGTCATCATTGGTGAGATTTGGCTAGGTTTCTGGATTCATTTGTATGTCACACCTGAAATAGGTCATATAGTTTCAATCGATGTTTGTAACTGAGGTCTAGAATTGACCAGAATTTCATTTAATTTTACATTTGGAGTATACTAGCAAATCTATAAACACAGAGAATATCGAAAACTTATGGCAGGGTGGCATCTAGTGAAGACATGTAAGTAGGAAGAAAATTTTGATCTAAATGAGCTTTTGTATGAACATTTTTCTTCTCAAAGTTGAAGGAGAAATATGTTATGTTATAGAACTTTAAAGACAGGGCACTGATGGGTATAAAAAAAAACATTTTTGCTTTAAAAAAGAGCAACACAATACTGTATTCTTGGACACGGAAAACTCGCTCACATGAATTTTGGGTATGTTCAAGATGGTGCACCACTCGTCACTCATTCCCAGATTCTCTCGACTTTTCAAGGTGGCGGTCAAGTCAAATGTCCCACCCCGGGGATTGTTGTGGATGTCAAAATCCCAACCCACGTGCACTTTATGCAGTCTAATTCCCCTGGGTTGTCCAAACCCCCCATTCTGGGGCAAAACCATTGATAGGTGCATAATATCGAAATGACCGTAAACCTTAGGTTCACAGATACTGTTTTTTTTTTCTTTTAGGGCGAGGACAGCTCACTTGCTGTCAGTGGTTTTCAGCCAATTCAGGAACTTGGGGCAGGAGCTCCTGTTTGGGGTCAATACAACTTCAATTTTTGTAACAAACTTTAATTTCGAATCTGTGTATGGCAATAGCAGACTGCACACTACAGACTGCAGATTCTTTTAACTAATGTGTCGCATTGCCATATCATAAACAGGGTAGCCTGAACTCTATTCAGGCTAACTCGAGTCTGCTAATGTCATGCGCAGATTTCATATGTCCAAGGCTGTTGCCTAACAAATTTTTCAAGGAGCCCAGAAGGGCAAAAGCCAAAAAGTTAGGAGCCCAACAGTTAATGTTTTGGGAGCAGCTGCAAAAATTTAGGCACCCAAAGGACTTTCTTGGGTGTCCCAGGCTGCTGGGCTCCTGTCTAGGCAGCAGCCTTGTATGTCCTTTAGGGCCTCTTCATATGAGCCTGGTCAACTGGGCTGGCTCGGTTTCCGAGATCTCGCCTCGCCACTCTTTCCTTTGTAAAAATATCAATATGTTCATATGAGAGGCCTGCCTGGCCCGGTTACTGAGACCTTGTTAACCAGGATGAAATTTTCCCCATATGAACACTCCAGCCTAGTGACCGGGATGAAACAATTTAGACAAAATAGCTTCGCTCTCACCACATAGCGGCCAAAATGGCATAACTTTGGTCTTGTATCAGGAGCCATAATCAGGGACGCAGACCGTAAGTCTTGGGATGCGCGCGGACCCATGATATGGGACAATTTTTCTATTTTTAGAACAAATTGCGCCATCCTCACGTCATATATCCGCGCTGATCCACGCACGTGTCTTGGACTCTCGCGTGGATGTTGTCACGTTGTGTGATGAGTTGGTGAGATTTGCGAGGTTCTCTTGCCGATTTTTCACCGCAATGGCAGGGAATAAGGCAGAGAAGAAAAACCAGGGCTCTTCTATATACTTCTACGCTGTCATTTGCATAGTGCAGCGCGTGCACTTTCAAGTCCGAGTCGGTGATTTCAGATTGTCAACAAATCGTGAAAAAGATTTGTTTCGTTGTCTTTTGTGCTGAGATACTACAACAATTTTCACCAAAGTTCGTCCAAAGGCTACTAACATCATGTGTGTTTCTTTCACAGAGTGAAACCTTACGCTGCGAAAATAAAATAGACAAGGAGTTTTGACTCAATCGAAATCTTTATTCGAGTTGATTAAAAGCGTCAGTGTAACTTTTCTGATTATTATTTCTGCTGTATTCACATATTTTCAGCTAAGCTTTCAATATGTTCTCAAACTTCAATCAACTTTAAACATATTTAAAAACTAGAGATATTATATAAGTTCGATGTACGTTTTCATGTTTTACTAGCTGTGCAAAACACGCATCGGTGGGTGCTCTTATTCATGCATAGACAACAAACAATTTATTGGATTTTTACACAAACAAAACTACGCAGCATCTACGGACATAAACCTATTGTCACTTAATGGGCCTAAACGCTGCTATATCCAAACATAGCCAAGTAGTTTTTTTTTCTGTGTTATGGAAAAGCTGTTAATCTTCTTCATATGTGAAATTTAGATTGGAGTAATGTGAAGTTCTTACAGCCGAGTTCTTATGAAAGGAGCAGCGAAACTCAACTTGGTCAGCGATATAAAGCGGGACATACCTAAATTCGGCACTGTCTTCACTCAAACTGGAGCAACTTACGGCGAAAATACTTAAGCAAAACTCCAACAGCTATAAAGGCGTTGAGTTGTGGGCCAAAAGCATAAACGGACGCCGTTTCCCCTGCGCGACATCCGCGAAAATCCTCGCAGCAATGTACGCGCGTGTGCGCAGGTGCGCAGGTGATGGCGCAATTTGTTCTAAAAATAGAAAAATTGTCCCATATCATGGCGCCAACCCCAATACTAGAAATGGCGCGCACTTACGGTCTCCGTCCCTGATTATGGCTCCTGCTTGTATGTATTTCCACTTTAGGAGTATGTGAATTAGCTTTATTAGAAAAGTTAAAAGAGTCCACAAAGCTATGACAGTCGCGAACAATATAAGGTTATGTTCCACCATTTAGGTTGTGTTTCTTGAATTCATCCAGGTCGACCGGGCTGAAATTTCCCATATGAACACATCACAGAATTTGTCCCGGTTACCGGGCTCATATGAAGAGGCCCTGAATGTGTTGCAATATACTGTGTCAATTAAATGATTTATGGAAATTGTCATAGGGTGAACAAGTGGTCATGCAAACCTAGAGAAATTTAAGGTTAAGTAGAGCAATATTTGCCATTGATATGGATAGTGGAAGTCTGAAATACTTGTTCCCTGTGATATGCAGGAAATGTTCTTGGGTACTCCCAGGCAGAATTTTTAAATCAGAGGATTTTTACCATTAACACTTTACCATTTTTAGTATCCCTGCTTTTACAGTGGCCACAGTGAACAAAACTTAAAAATAGTATTCACACCAATTTTGACCATGCTGCAGTTTATATACTAAAACATAAAGAACTATAGCAACCATAGGGACCACATCAACAATCATAATTGCACAGAAACAGTTTATCTAATACACCAATTCAAATTTTGGTGGAAATCACACATACAGAGTCCCATAAAATATTGCGAATACTAAAGTAGTGCATTTTTTGTCATTCTCCTTGGCTTTTTTGTTGTGTTACAGTACAGTTCCCTAAAAAATATTGTTTTGGTGACCATGATAATATTGAGTATAACCCTAAAAAAACCCTTAGAGCCTAAAACCTCTGAGCAGCAGATATGGTATATATGCAGAAAAAATGGTGAGATTTGCCTTAGTCTTCTTAGTCTTAGTATCTTGGGAGGTGTACAAATATTTTTTCTTTAATGTGTGGAATAATTATTATAATCATGTTCAAACATGGAATTCAACTATAATTTTAAACTATTTGTGCGAATGATTTCATCACCTATAGAATATGAGCTAGACGGTAGTGTTGAAGTGGAGTCAATCAGAGCTTTCAAATTCTTGTATCAAGAGGCCTAATACAAATGATAGAATTCAAAACTAATTTGGGATTTTGTGGACAAAATAGGTATTAACACTAGATGTACAATGTATGTAGACTTTCAAAGTTATACTTCAATTGAGGCACTACACAACAAATACAATATTTACTTTCCTGAACAAAAAATAATACAGATTCTATTAGGGTTAAAAGCTTTATAAATTTCCATAAGATTAATAATTATACCACACATTTAAATAAATGGGTCTGGGCCACCTATTACTATGTGAAAAAAAATTAAGAAAATTTTCATGTAACATTACACAAATTTTACAACGATCACAATCTGAAACACAATTTCAATTCAGATTTTATGGAGAAAATTTATTATTGGCAGTCATTTGCATGTTCTTTTGCATGATTTTAGTCTTTGATAAAGTATAAGGTTTACTAGAAATTATATTACTATAAATTTTGATTTTCAGATTTAACATTATAATATAGCTCTGAATTTATCTTAAAGAAATAATATATAATTATATCATGCATGTGTTATAATGATTTCTTATGCCTCAATAAACATATGTTTAGTTATGAGCACGTGTACTCTATTTAGCCAATAATGCACAGTAAATTTCAAGGAGTTAAAATAACACCTTGAGCAGAGTTAAATTTACTCCCCAAGGTGGAATTATTTTAGAGGAGTTAGAATAACTCTAGAAAAGGAGTTATTTTAACTCAAAGTTGGCGTTATTTACTAGTCGTGGAGTTAATCTAACTCTGCTTAGTGGAGTTATTCTTTGTGGAGTTATTTTAACTCTAAATGAGGGTTAAATCTAACTCCTACTGGGAGTTACATTTCATGAAGGAGTTATTTCAATTCTTTATAGGGAATTATCTTATAGGGCCAGGTTAGTTTAACTCTGGCTGAGGAATTACTTTAACTCGCTTTTGGAGGACTTCAAGTTGCAGGGGTTATTTTAGCTATTGTTTGGGAGTTAAAATATATCTTTATTGGGGATTACTTTATTTTCGCCTTCTTCTCTAGACGGCCAACGCCATACCGCCTTTTTGCGTTCGCGAGGACTAAACGCTCTTTCTAGTGAGAAAAAGCCCACTGCCAGTCTATGAATTTTCTTTTGCCAGTCTTCATGGTAGTTCTTTAACTTTGATAAAAGAGTAATGATAACTCGCTTTTCTTGTAAATCTCTCTTTCTTTTTCTGTTTTTAATTGTACCATGCCACTGTAGTGCGACAGCCGTAAGCCAAGCTTACGTGACGTGTTTAGTGGTTTAGTTTGGTTTGGGAAAGAAATAAACTGAATCTTCAGTACGTCCTCTGCTCATTCGTTCATTTTACAACGTGCGGGAAATATTTATAGACTTTATATGGATCGAAAGTCGGCGCCGATCTACAGGTAGTCTGCGGGCTCTCTCTATTTTGCTCGGATTTCCTTCCTGGCCTTGGGGAAGAACTCAAAACAAATGAGCGAGCGTGACATCCAAATGCAACACAGTCTAGTAGTCCAAAGAGGGCCAAAGGTCATTTCCTGAGCCCGCATGGAGCGTATGGTCTTCTTATCTTACCCATACCACCCTGGACTTTGTTAACTTTGTAAGAATCCTTAAGTTAACAGAAGACCATCAGTAGAAAAAGCCAACTTTAGGTACACTTTTATTCTATTAGTTAATTTAGAGCAAAAAAGAAGAAGACAAATAATATGCTGTCGAAATATACGTCGCTGGCTACTTTCCCCACCCTGGACCACAAGCTTTCCAATGACACGTGACATGTGATCAAAGTTTGCGCGGCGGACAGTTCTAACGGTTGGAGTGTTTATCTCTTACATTTCTTTGCGAATTGTTGCTGATATATCGGGCTAACCACGACGAAAAACGATCCAGCAGGTTAGTTTTTTACCTTTGCTTTTATTTTCTGTCGTTTCTTGCTTAACTTTTGAGATGGAGCGGAGGTTCGGTTGAAATATAGATGTACGAAAACACTCGACGGCATTCGTGTGAACTATAACTCTTCCGAAACGTTTCATCGAAAAGCCTTTTAATCGGTAACGTATGAATTAAGTTGCAGGCAATTACTGAAGCCTCTCATTGTGATCGTGTGATAAAGTACATGCAACGGGTCCGAGGTGAGTCTCTATTCCTACTTCAATTCCATGTGTAAAATTGTGTAAGCACTCACGGGTATCCGGTCGTTTCCATACACATCTAAGGTCGATTCGATACAAACTAAAGTCAATTCCATACATCCTCCATTTATCTTGATTCGCTTAAGAAAATTGCTACTTTTTCTGGTAAATAATAAACTGATGCGACACTCCGTTGTAACGAAAGATACTGAAGACTTGGCCGGATCGAAACGACTATTAAATGCACCTATCAATGGTTTGCCCCAGGATGGGGGGTTCGAGCAACCCAGGGGAAATTGGACATTTTCAGGTTTCCAAATGTCAATTTCCCCATCCTTGGGTGCCATTATAAGTCAAATTCCCACCACTGTGGACTACAAATTGTATTTCTTTAGACACCATTACCAGAAATCACGGACATTTCGAGCCCGCTAAAAATTGTCAGCGGTATATCATGTTACACTCTAGAACAATAAAATCTAATATGGCGGCGCTTATCGCTCTGTGATGTGCTTCACAGGTTAAGCACTGTTGATATAATGTATGCCGAGAATAGGAAAAAGAAAAGATCTTCCTTGGATTCTTGATCCGTTGTCCTTGCTTATTTTGAACCATTGACCAGGAATCCAAAAATTAAGAAGGTCAATGTAGTTCAACTCATTTCCTCTCTCGTCTTTGATTCCAACAAGCTCATGCCATTTCTTCAATTCAGAATTGGATATGGGATGTATATTGACAGAGCAATTTCAGCTTGTCTACTGTTCTGCTGATGTATATAAGACAACGGGGAATCAGTCACTTGAAGCTTAAAATCAAGGGCTTTCTTTTCGAAATAGAGCAAAACATGAGACATTCTCAGTCCCGGAATTAAGTGTTCCCATATATTACCATTCGTAATTTCGCGCGATTTTTCGCATTTTTGAGCCTGTAGATACTTAGACAGCGGTAGAACATGTGAAACTGCCGGGAGGCTAAGCTGAAGTAAATATGGTGGATTTTTGCGCGATGGAAAGTGGTTGTTCTTAGAGTTTCTTCGCATCCTGCAGGACATTTGTGCGCCCAGAGGAAGGCTATATCCATTCGTGATTAAGCCTTTTTTTCGGTGCCGATTGGCGGCCTCCTGTTTTATCATGAAAGGCTTTATTTGACTTGCTTAAAACGATCGTGATTTGAAGAACATTTTGAGGGGTCGGCACCGATGGAAGCATGAAACATACGGACAGCTCAAAGCTTTGAAGTCAAGGTAAGTGGAGGATTTTGATGAAACTAGTAAGCAAGCACAACCATAAATCCTTGTTATTTTGGTGCTAGTTGGCGGCTCGAAGAATAAACGAAACAGTAAAAAAACCTTCGCTTCGTAGTGCAGTTGCATATTATTTATCAGCAAAAGGTCGGCACATAGAATTTAATATATTTAAACAGGCAAAAATTGAGATTTTGTTTTAGATCCCATACATTTCTTTATAACGTCGGGAAGCCATTTTTTAAGTTCTATTTGATTGACGTGCGGTATTCGTGACGCAATGTGACTCGGATTTCTGGTAATGAAATTTGTTGAAAATCAACACAGAAGTACATGTATCAGAAGGTGAGAGCAAATTGTTGAAAGCACTACTTGTCATCATTGGTGAGATTTGGCCAGGTTTCTGGATTCATTTGTATGTTACACCTGGAATAGGTCATATATTTTCAATCGATGTTTGTAACTGAGGTCTAGGATTGACCAGAATTTCATTTAATTTCACATTTGGAGTATTCTAGCAAATCTATAAACACAGAGAATATCGAAAACTTATGGCAGGGTGGCATCTAGTGAAGACATGCAAGTAGGAAGAAAATGTTGATCTAAATGAGCTTTTGTATGAATATTTTCTCAACGTTGAAGGAGAAATATGTTATGTTATAGAACTTTAAAGACAGAGCACAATTAATTAAGTCTTTTGAGCCAATTATACTTCTGTTGGTTAATTTGCAAGGCGACGACGAGCCGCTTAAAGTGCCACTGCGACGAAATTTCACATTTCTTTTTCCCACTTTTTTTTTATACAGAATAACTTACCATTAGAGGATTTAAATAAAAGAAGCTTACCTTAGTCTGCGCTTATGTTATTTTGAAGTCTTTGTGGCAGCTGAGTCGTTCTAAAGTCGTTCTAAAGTCATTTTGATGATTTACACTTTTCCAGGTTTGCTCTCCATTAAAGATAAAACGAAAGGCTGGCGACCTGGTCGGCCGATGGTTCGCACTCGAAGCTCCATAAATGCCACTTAAATGCTCGGAGATCGCCAAAATTTGCCTCACGGCAGCCGTCGATGATTCTTCTTTCTCATTGCTTCTCCTCGGATTCCAAGGTTTATCTTATCCGCCCGAAAAACGCTCCTTTTCGAGCGCTGGCTGTCCATTTATGCTTCGTCTCGATCTGTTAGAAGTTGTCTTGGAGACGGATTTGAAAATCGTTGGCTTAGCGACCCCCCCATCACGACAAAGTCGCCCTCAAACCGTTGGGAGGCACAGGTCAATTTTGCTTCTATTAAAAAAAAGTGCTGGGGATTTACCATATTTTCCACTCTGATGAATCATTTTGTGTTTTCCTTTCTTTTTTGGAGGTATGTTATCTTACTTGCGTCTTGCCACTTAAGACAACATCGCCCTACTGGTTCCACTTAAAGCCGGGCGAAGTTGGCTGCACGACTAAACTATGTTACGTGACTTCAGTGCTCAAAAGCACTGTTTCATTGAACGATTTTAGCGCTCAGAGGAACTGTTATGTTGAGCAATTTAGCGCTAAAGAAAAGCACTGTTTCTGAGCGATTTTAGCGCTTAAAAGCACTGTTTTATTGAGCAATTTTAGCGCTGAAAATCACTGCTTGAGCCCGGGTGTTTTACTGAGCGATTTTAGCGCTTAAAAGCACTGAGACCTACTGAGCGATTTTAGCGCTGAAAAGCACTGTTTTGCTGAGCAGAAATGAGATTGCCAAAATGCTGAAAATTAATTCCACTAGAAAGTGCTCTCGGGTACAGCAACGTGCAACTGTCTTGTTAGCACGGTAAAAATTAGCCCGGAACAAAATCAAAATAACACTTATAACTTCTCTGCAAGCGGTGAGTTTCCGCCGTTTCCGGTGTCATCTCCCTAGGGGCCCTGATACAGTCAATTTGCATAGAGCAATGTGACCTGTGCCTCTCTATGGTTGCGAGCGACTTTGTCGTGATGGAGGGGGGGGGGGGGGGGGGGGAAGGGTCGCTAAGCCAACGATTTTCAAATCCGTGCCCAAGATAACTTCTAACGGATCGAGACGAAGCAGAAATGGACAGCCAGCGCTCTAAAAGGAGCGTTTTTCGGGCGGATAAGATAAACCTTGGAATCCGAGGAGAAGCAACGAGAAAGAAGAATCATCGACGGCTGCCGTGGGGCAATTTTGGTGATCTCCGAGCATTTTAGTGGCATTTATGGAGCTTCGAGTGCGAACCGTCGGCCGACCAGGTCGCCAGCCTTTAGTTTCTCTTTAATGGAAAGCAAACCTGGAAAGTTTAAATCGTCAAAATGGCTTTAGAACGACTTTAGGATGACTCAGCTGCCACAAAGACTTCAAAATAACATAAGCGCAGACTAAGGTAAGCTTCTTTTATTTAAATCCTCTACTACAAGTCGAATTTAGAGCTATTTTCAAACCATTTTCATACATTCTCTTAAATGGCTCAAAACGTAACGCAATACTGTCACGTATGTAA